>CAUYLG010067849.1:0-45237 GCA_963573385.1 Cacajao melanocephalus
AGAAGGGAACCTGTTTATATAATGGTACTCAATATAAGGTGTGTAATCCATGAGATGGACAGGTAGCTGTGTCATAGGCATCATTAAGCCCTCTTTCTTCCTATTATCTGTTAAGACAGGTGGGCTGTTAATGTATTCAGTCTACTCCGCTAGAGAGAAAAAGAAACCTAAAGATAGGAGAATGGACAGATAATGAGTGGCCACTGGAGAGAACTATTGAGTATTATGGGCTGGCCATATGGGCAGAGGTTGGCTCATGGGGATACCGGACCCTTATTTACATGCTCAACCAGATAATCCGATTGCAGGCTGTTTTGAAAATACTGACTAATGAAACGGGAAAAGCTCTGTCCTTTTTAGCCCAACAACAACAACAACAACAACAACAAAAACTCAAATGAGAAACATGGTTTACCAGAACCGGCTGGCCCTAGGTTATTTGCTAGCAGCCAAAGGAGGAGTCTGTGGAAAATTCAATCTAACCAACTGCTGTCTGCACATAGATGACCAGGGGCAAGCAGTGGAAGGTATGGTACGAGACATGACCAAACTGGCACACGTACCTATACAGGTATGGCATGGATTCAACCCTGAGTCCTTATTTGGAGATTGGTTCTCATCCTTGGGAGGATTCAAAACCCTCATCGCTATCACCATCTGCACCACCCAGGGGCTGCCAGCCACTAGGAATGCTTGACAGGTCTTCTACAGGCACAACTCAGTGCCAGCCTGGAGGAAGCACTCAGGGGTGGGTGCCATCTTTCAGGACTTGGTGCATTGTTTGAATCAGAGACATCTCTACGGTGCTGTGTTCTCAATAGGAAGAACATGTGGGTCCATAAATCAAGAGGTGGAAGCAGGTATGGCTCCATGTCCAATCTCTTAGATCCACCCAGTGGGGTATTTTGCATGTTTTATCTCCCACACAGGAGGGTACCCTTAAAAGGAGACAGAAGACAGCCCACTGAACTACACATTATAGTTGTCACCAGAGAAGGTTAGACAGTATGTGCCCAGACACCAGCTGGTGAGAAGAGGAGTCTCCTCCTCTCCAGGCCCAGGTAATAGATCCTCATCTCCAGGAGGAGGCATGGCTACTTTCATACAGTGAGGGTGGAATTGTGTGTAGAAACCAGAGATCACCTGGGGGCCTTCTGGCTCCCTTGCCCCATTGTAAATGTGAGCAGAATCATCCAGCAATTCAGCCTGAGACAATTTGATTTCTAAAGGCCCAGACCTGTCAGAGCAGAAGGTTCAAGTCATACTCCTGGGCAATCTCCCAAGGCCCTGCTCCTGTGCTCTGACATTCTCTGTAGCATTGGTGCTGTGGCCCTACTTCCCATGGGCTGCTCCTAACTAGTGATGGTTCACGCCAGTGACACTAAGGCAGGACATTCCTGGTGTGCCCCCAGGATGGCCAGGGGCAGACCTGTGCTACTTCTAGTTAAATGATTACAAGCTTGCTTTGCTTGTTATACACTGAGAGTTGTGCCACAGATCTAATATTGAATTAAGAAAACTCCAAACTAAGTAAAATTAAAATTGTTTAAGGTCTATAATAACAAATTGAGCGGTATCAGCAGGCCTATAGTAAAGACCATCTGAGAGTGCTTTATAATTGCAGAACACAGCGGTGTGGTTGCAAGGCAGCAAAGCCGGCTTGGTCCCACAGTCTCTTCCCAATATAGGGTCTGCATGAGGGTCTTGTAAAGAAGGCTGATGCAAGAGCTCTAGTAAGGAATGCAATCTCTGCCTACAAGACTCTGGAGGGTATTTGCAGATGGGAGCTTGAGAGGCCAGAAGACCTTGCAGGATAATGGGAAATGCCACAGGTTCTGCCTATGTTCTCAGAATATGGAGTAATTCTAATTGCTCTGTGTCCACAATGCTTGGGAGATAAAAGCCCCTTGATGCATTGTGTGTGGTAAGATGTTATGGGGCCTTATCTTCTGTACCTCTTTACAGATGCACCTTGACAAACAATGGGGGTAAAACTCAGAGTCGTAAGTTAGCATTTGTTGGAAGAACCACATTTGCTATTGAATGCTTCAGACTGATGCTGTCTCCCTAGCTATCTTCCTTTTCATCTCCTCTCCCCACAGCAGGGAAGATTAACAAGATTATGCACCTAATAAAACAGTGTGGAGCCCAGAGCTCAATGCCAATGTGGTCACCCCTGTGACAGAGTGTGTTTGTCCCCTGGGCCCATATTGTGAAATTCTACTCTTGTCTTTGTCTTCTTTTCTCACTCCCTGGTCACCACCAGGACTCAAGGCACCCAGGTACAGGGTTGGGGCTGTCTCCCAATACCTGGGGGATAGGTAACTTATCTGATGGCCAGCTGTGGCTCCAGGACTTCTCCATGGCCTTGCTCAACTCTCCTTAGATTGTGGTCTAGGGCATGCCCACTGAAGCTTCTCTCCTTCTGTCCATCATTTACATCTTCATCTGTTGCCTTTCCCAGAGTTACCTACCTTTGTCGCTGTATCGTCTGACAGGTGTGTCCCCTAATAAAATGCTGTAACTTTAATCTAATGGTAGCACTTGCTTTTTGGAGCACTTGGACTACAAAATCATTTTCATCTGTGCACCAGTGACCTCTTACTTACTCCAGTTCATAAAATCCTCCTGTTTATTCAACTTCTTCTGAAGAAGGAGACCCAGGCAATTCAGAGCAACTTCCCTTTTGACTATCACACTGCATTTCAATAGAAGAAAAGGCTGACTGACTGGCGCCTCCTGTTTCACCTTCCTGTACATGGCAGGCCTGGTCTTGGGGAAACTCTCCGGAAGGCAGTATTTTTACTTAAAACAAGATCAAACCAGAAAACTTTTCACGCGTGAGTCCCAAAACTGTAAACAGGAATTCTTTCATATGTGATTCCTGAAACTGTAAACAGAAACCTTTTCATATGTGAGTCCTAAAACTGTAAACCGGAACCCTTTCATATGGGATTCCTGAAGTTGTAAACCAAAACCCTTTTCATATGTGATTTCTAAAGCTATAAACCTAAGATATTTCCACGTGTAATATCTAAAGTATAAGCCTACATAAAGGCAGAACCTTCCTTTGTTAGAGGAACTGAATTTGTACAGATTATTCCTCAGCTCCCAGCTGTAATAATAAACCCTTTCCTTTCCCATTTGGTGTTCAGGAGCTCTGTTTCTCACTGCTGATCCTGCTACACTTCTACCTGCAGTGGCTCTATTTTGCTGGTATTTGTATTATCCTTTTGAGTTAGTTGGTGTTTGTTGATTTAAGTCACAAAATTTGGGAATAATTTGTTACACAGCAAAGGATAACTAATGAAGTCCTCTTACATTTTCATTATTCTGTAGCATTTATCCACATCTGTTTTATTTCCCCCCATTTGGATAATATTAGCAATGCATAGGGTTTCTAGTTTCTCAAAGCGTACTCTTTTCTTTACTTTAGTTTCTTCTCTCCTTTGTTCCTTTCCATTTTCCTTCCTTCTTGTCTTTCCCTCCCTCTCTTTCTTTTCTATTTTCATTCAAACCCTCACCCTCCCTTTTTATCACTCCCTTTTATTCCGTTTCCTTCCTTTTCTCCTTCCTTCTTTTCTTCTTTCACTCCTTCCTTCCTTCCTCCTTCTTTCCCTCTTACACCACAGATAACTCCTATACATAATGTGCATCATGGGAAAATAAATGCGTGATTTATTTGCTGTACAGGAAGCATAAAAGCCAGAAAAACTAATATTTGGCTTTCATATATATATATATATATCAAAGCCAAATATATATATATGTGTGTATATATATATACACAAAATATATATATGTGTGTGTGTGTGTGTGTGTGTGTGTGTGTGTTTGTGTGTGTGTGTATGGCACAAATCTTTAAAGAAATGCAAAGGAATAATAATCACAAGAATCAAGATGGAGTTTCCTTCTGGGGAATGGGAATGGGCAGCAGCCCAGGGTACCTTTACAGGTTCTGTGTTTTACCCCAGTTCTAGGCACCTTGATAGTTAGTTACTTGATTATAATTTTTTAAACAGAGTTTTTCAAATTAACATGTACCTGATTTTTCAGAAAGGAAAGAGAAAAGAATACCAAAGTTCACTGCAAGAATCCTTAAGAAGAATTACTTACATCGGAAGAAAACCACAGAGAATTGTAAGGAGCCATGTGGCAGAAAGGACCAGGATGCCACGAAAATGGCCTTGGCTAGAAATAGGTCATTTGATCCTTGGCTTATGGGCATCTCTCTAGAATTTCGAGTATACAATGTTCAATTTGATGTGCAAGGTAATTCAACCTTGCAAAGGATTTGATGTTATATTTTATCATACATACAACTGAATTAAACTTTTGCAGAATTGGAAATGCACATCATTGATCAAAATAAATGAAACCACAAAGAGTAGAAATGAATAATCAGTGATGGAATAGCAAACATGAATGCAAAACAAAAGGAGACCACAAAAAATTGAAAGAAAAACATAAAAAACACTTCAGATGCACAAAATAGCAGCACTATTTAGAATCATAGTGGTGTCCAAATCACTTTTATCACATTTCATTCAATACCAGAACAAAAGATGTTTATTATAGAATGCCCACTGAAGAGCCAGTTTTTGAAAAAACTTGTTTCTCAATTTGAACTAACAATTTCTGGCTACTCCATCAAAGCAAAGTTATTGGCATCATGCCAAGCTAGATGTGTTGACTGAAGTCTGATTAGGCAATTTGGTAATGTTTTTCTAACTGAAAGCAAGTTTACTAGAGAAGTAAAGAAACAAGGGCTCCTCCACAGAGCAGACAGAGCAGTGTTTGTTGTCGTTGTTGTTTTGTTTGTTTGTTTTGTTTTTTAGTGTAGGCAAATGTTTTATGAAGATGATATTTCAACAAGAAAATTGGCACCTGGGGCATACCTCCACTAAATTTGAGACATCTTAGACAAAACAAAGACTTATTTTCAAGGCATTATTTTTATGGCACTGAAGTCCTGGAACTATTTGATCTAGTTACTCTATGTTCTCAACTGTGTTAACTCATTGAAGAGAACATTGTTGTTGTTAAAAGTATTTGTGTTAAAAGGCGTGCTTTGAATGAAGAGACCCCCCAAACAGGCTTTGTGTGAGCAACATGGCTGTTTATTCACCTGGGTGCAGGTGGGCTGAGGCTGAAAAGGGCATCAGCAAAGCCAGCAGTGGTATAGGAGTTGGTTTTATAGGTTCGGGGTGGGCAGTGGAATATTACAGAAGTGACTTTTCTTTTTTTTAATTGCATTTTAGGTTTTGGGGTACATGTGAAGAACATGCAAGATTGTTGCATAGATACATACATGGCAGTGTGATTTGCTGCCTTCCTCCCCGTCACCTATATCTGGCATTTCTCCCCATGCTATGTCTCCCCAACTCTCCACCCCCGCTGTCCCTCTCCTATTTCCCCCCAACAGACCCCAGTGTGTGATGCTCCCCTCCCTGTGTCCATGTGTTGTCATTGTTCAACACCCACCTATGAGTGAGAACATGTGGTGTTTAATTTTCTGTTCTTGGGTCAGTTTGCTGAAAATGATGGTTTCCAGGTTCATCCATGTCCCTACAAAGGACACGAACTCATTGTTTTTGATGGCTGCATAATATTCCATGGTGTATGTGTGCCAGTCTTTCTTAAATGTATGTATAGCTCATACTTATTGTTAATGTTTAATTAACTCATTCATGTTGATTATTAGAAGTGTTTGGATCTTTTTTTTTCTTTTTAAGACAGAGTCTCACTCCTGTTGCTCAGGCTGGAGTGCAGTGGCACAATCATGGCTCACTGCAGCCTCAACCTTCTAGGATTCAGGTGATCTCCCACCTCAGCCTCCTGAGCAGCTGGGACTATAGGCGTGTGCCACCATGTCCAGCTAGATTTTTGTGTTTTTAGCAGAGACAGGATTTTGCCATGTTGCTCTGGCTGGTGTTTGTATCTTTATTTAGAAGTTTGGTGGTAGTTTTGTGGCCAGAAATATGCTGTGGGAACTTAACTCTTGTTTATATCAATTAGCCTACAGTAAAATTAGTTTTGTTATTCATTGTTTCACTTAAAGTCCAGTTTCCAAGAACCTGCCAAGGACATTCAGTGAAGATAGCAGAGAGAAAAGGGTAAGAAGGCTGGTTGGAGGACGAGGAGGTCTACACCCCCTTCCCTGCTCTTGCACATGCATCTGCTCCTGGTGGATGACCCATTTAACCTCTCCATGCTTCTGTCTCTTCAACTGGAAAATGGAATCTGTAAATTATGACACCAGGGTTGCTTCTGTGACATTCTACTTGGCCTCCAGAAAGAGGAGGCCATCCCTCTATATGTCCAGTCAGCATATGGGGAACAGAGGGGCTGTGTGTGATTCAGCTGGTGGTGTGCCAGCCTCATACTAGGCTTATACTCCCAGATCCAAAGCTAGCAGCTGGAGCTTTGGGATCTGGAACTGTTACAGGACCAAAGAACCTGCTTAGCTTCAGGGCTGCTTCTAGATAACTGCCAGGATGTGGGCAAAGCATTTGTCATGGAAGGTGGGGAGTGTATGTAGATTGTTTCAGGGGCTGCTTTGTGGGAAGCCAAACCTTTTGGCATGGGCTCAGAACTGACTTTCCTTCTTGGGTGTCCTCTAAATTCTGAGGGTGCCCCCACACTGGAAGGTCTCCACTTCTGCTATCCGTAGCCCAGTGGGGAGGTGAATCTGATCTTTTGTCTCAAAGCCCATGTGAAAGAGAACTGTTGCATGCTGCATCAACGGGCTGTTACTCTGAGACCTCAAATCATGTCTTTTTCCCTCTTCACCAGGGCAGAGGCTGGACCGTTTACTCTCCTCTCCCTGAACAATAACAGTGCCCAGATTTTGGAGGGCATAACTTCTCTCTGGTGCTGTGCTCCGTACTTTGCCTGAATTTCCTTAGCAATCCTCATGTAATCCTGCAAGGGAAGTACCATTTTGTCAGGATTTAACAGAAGAGGATACAGAAGCTCAGAGCCTGGAGATGACTTGCTCAGAGTTACACTGATAGTACTTGGTAATGCTGGCATTCAAATACAGGTCTAACTTTTGAGACAACCTTTTCTTTCTACCTTATTTCATCCTGTGCATGTTTGAGGGGTAGAGGCAGGTGAGGGAGTGAGACGGCAATTTGCTTGTGACCTAAGGAGGCCCTGAAATCTCCTGGGGATGAGGATGGGGGGCCTACACGAGTTGCTCAGGGCACTGGTGATGCACCCCACACCAGAAGCCAGTGATCCCCAATGTGGAGGGCTCCACGCCTGCCTAGCTGCTGGCTACTGGAGGCCAGAATAAGACAGCTTCAGTGTCCTTCTAAGCTGGGAGTGGCTCTTGCCTCCAGGGCTCTTGCCTCCATGGAAGAACTTAACAGACAAAATCTGACTTTTCAAGCAGAAAAGTACTTCACAAAGAACATGGAAAGGTGAAGTGGGCACTTTTCATGTTTTGTCTGATTATCTAATATCTAAAAGCCTCTTCTTCACTAAGGAATCCTGACCTGACCTGTTTTATGTCCCATCCGCCCACCACCACTGAGTCAAAGCTGAGGGCCTGGCATCCAGTATTAGTCATACCTATTTGTTGCCTGAGTGAATGGGACTGAACCCTGGTCTGACTCTAAAATACATGCTTGAAAAAAAATTATTATGGAAATTTTCAAACACAGACACAAAAGTAGAAAATATAGTATAATGAACCCCCAGGTCTCCATCACCAGATTCAACATCTATCATGATTTTTCATGTTAGATTTACCTATCTCTCTTTCTTTTTCCCTTTTATGCTTTACCCCCGCATGTTTCATTGTGCAACTCAAAAATGGGATATTTTTATATACAATGACGAAATTATCTCCCCGTCACCAAACTAACAATAATTCCTTTAAAATCATGCTCTTGAGCACTACACTGGAGTTTCTCCATTCTACTTTCTTTCTCAGTCCCCAACAGGAAGCATTTCTCAGGCATCTGCTCTTGTACCTCCTCAGAGCTGGAATTACAGTTTGATGTGTATTGGGTACTCATAATGTGCCCTTTTAGGTAAGCAGGGGGCCAGATTCCCCTCTTCCTGTTTTACAAAGAAGACTGGAGACACAGAGCTATTAAATGCCTTGTACAAGGTCACACAGTCAATTAGTGGCTGATAAATGGGACTCGAGCACCGTGGCTGGGTCTATACAGCCCCAAACACAGTTTGCGAGGAAATTAAGCGAAGGAACTCCTATCCTGGGGACAGTATCATATGTTTTCTGTTGCTGTTGAAATCATTGCACTTAGCTCGTCAGGCCGGATTGATGGGATCAGTTGGACTCCTATGTTTGTTTTCCTCCATCTGATTGGATTGCAACAACCACCTACAGGTAGGCTGGCCACACTGGTGAGTTTTGCCTCTTCTTTTTTTCATGTTCCTGGAGCTGACTCCAGAGCCCTCATTTCTCCTCTCTTTCTAGGCATGCACTTGCTCTCTGCCAAAGCAGATGACTCCCAGAGCAGCCACAGTCTGGAACAGGGCAAACGTGAGAAGTAGAAGGACTAGCTTAACTGCTTTTCTGTTCCTGCCTCCTTCTTGCTGCAAAAACTTATTCTTACGTGCTGGGCTCTCTTCAGCTTGTCCTCCTTGTCTAATGCTCTAGACCTCTTCCACTTCTCTGATCTCCCACCCAAATTTTCCAAGTAAGTTTCTCAGAGCCTTTTGTTCCAAAATACAAACTGGCTAGTATAAAGAAGGAATCATTGCTATTGGCTAGTGGAGGACTGATCAGTCTGAGTCCAACCAGGAAAATAAAAATCACTGAGTATTAAGGGAAAAGGAATTCAATGCAGGGAATTGATTATACAGGTGATGGAAGAGCTGTGATGCCAAGCAGAGAACAATGAAGCAACGTAGAGATTAGTCACAGCAGGGAGCTGCTACTCTTCCTCTGCTAGCACCTCAGGGCTGGGACACTTGGTAGAAACTAGAGCCATAGTAACCTGGTCAGCAGTGCCAGAGCCACGAAAAGAGACACAGTCAATGCTGGGAATACCACATGAAGCAGAGGGGGAAGGAGAGAAATACCCTGGTTTCTCTCTTCCTTTTGCTTTCTAATGTCCTAACAGTGCCTTTCACTGGCCAAACCCATCAGAGCCTGGGAAACAGCCTGCAAAGGCCAGCCTGCCCCACCCGCTTCCCTGCTACAATAGACAGCAGAGATGTAAAAAGGAAGGAATGGATTTGGGGGGCAAACAGGCCTGGGGACAGCACAGATCTCTTCCTCCCCACCCCTGCCCCACTAACTTATTTGGATATATCAGGGTCTGTTTGGAAACAGTGCATTTACTTAGCAGAATTATTCTAAAGCAGACAAGAAAGAGTTTTAAGGAAAGGGGGGGTGGATGGAGCATGAACCGGCTTCCTTGACTACCTGCAAGTCTTAGCATCCAGCTTCTACCCCACTCCTCTTATTTCACTTCCTCCTGCATGCTCCATCCCTCCTCGTCTGATTAGTAGGCTGACCCCAACAAAGGCAGGCGGGCCATTTTGCTTTCTGTCAATGTGTGATACATTCATTGGCTCCCAGGACTGTGTAAACCCAACCTTTTTGCCTGCAGGGCTTCACCTTGGCAGCCAGGCTCTGAACTGCAAATGCTGTCAGGCAGGTGAACCTGCTGGCACCACAGTCCAGAAAACATATCTCCTGATTCCTCAGGTGTTCTACAGGTTTTAATGTGTAGGTGAAGGTAGATGGCTGGGAGGGGAAAAAGAAAGACACCAAACTATGTGCTTTCCCACACCTTATTTCATTTATTCTCTACAACTCCTCAAGGCAGATGCCTTTCTGCCCATTAAAAAAATAAAATTTTAGATCTTAGAATAATTTCAGATTTTCAGGACAGTTGCAAAGAGAGTACAGAGAACACCTATGTATTCTTCACTCAGTTTCTCCTGATGTTAACATCTTACAAAATCATCTTATGTCTGTTTTTATAAATGAGGAAACTGGGGCTCAGAGAGGTCACAGAGCTAAGACACTTGCCCAAGGTCATAGAGCTAAGACACAGCAGAAGAAACAGGCATAAATCAAGGTAGATCTTACTGTATCACACCACTAAGTTGAATTATTTGTTTCCATCTCATTATATGGGAAGTCATTCTCTGAACCTAGAACCCTTCACTTCACCTCATAGTTGGGTTGTAAACATTATCTTCCATAGATCCATAGAATGTTAACATAAAAAGGTACATCTAAGACTATGTAATTTCAGGAAGGCAAATAAGTTTCATTTTATTTGCCAACTTTAATTGAGCAGTAGAGGTTGTTTGGAATCCAGTGCTGAGAATGATTCTAAATCTATGTCTTTTTGCTCATGAGGAAAAAATATGGAATGATTGACTATTGAAGCCTGCCCTAGATGTTGACTAGGAGAGTGGTGGAACTCATGTTACCTGCTAACCATCTCTCAGTGAATGTCTCTGCCTCATTAGTGGTACAGCTAAGAACAGAACTCGGGTTCCTGACCCATGGTCTTCTGTTCTTTCTGCTTTACAATGGATTTACAGTAACAATAATAATAGTAATACAATGTATCACCTAATGAGTGTCTACTCACTGCCAGGCACTGTGCTAAGCGTGTTCCACTTTCTGTACCTTACTGTTAATTCTCACAATAACCCTTCAAGGTTTGTTTATCCCCAAACTTAGAAATGCTGAAGCCTAGGCTCAGTGAATTTTTAAAAGTTACCTAAGGCCCACAGTGAGCAAGTGGTAAAACTGGAATTTAAACTTAGGTTGGTCTGGCTCCAAAGCCTAAAACTTGGGGTCTCACTTCCTGGAAACCCAATGTTGAATTTCCCCTCACAGCAGGTAGAGATGACCGTGGTCCCACTGCTTTCATTAAGACTAAACTGGAGTGAAAAAATCATTTTGTTGTTCTTACTAATTATCTTAAAAATATTTGTTCACAGGTCCTTAGATGGAACTGATTTATTTGTGCTGTTTCGTATTAGATGTGTTAAAAATTGACATGTTAGGAGAGCTGATGTGAAAGGCGACCTGGTTCAATTACAAATAAGTGATTAATATAATCTTATTGTGCAGCTAGTCTGGATTACTGATTTCCTCACTTGGGAGGCTCAGAAAAACAACAGGTCAGACAGTAAAATCCATGCTAGTGTAAGACCATAGTGTGGGATGACCATGGATGAGTCAGGGAGAATAGGAAGATAATTAACTAAGAGGGAGTTCTAAGGAGTCCAAAGATAATTTAAAAATGTTCCTTCTCTATCCTAAGAATATCTGACATTATTAGCAAAGGCAATGAATAGGATAAGGGGAAGAGGTGAGTTAATTAGAATTATGAGAAACAAGATTTTAAAGAAATTGACAGGGATCACATTTCAAAGGAAAGACATTCAATTCAACTGACTTCATTATAGAAATTCAACATTGATTAGGGACATGTTATGCGCGTGGCTGTGCTCTGTGTACTGAGGAGCTACTGAGATGCTGTAATCTTCCTCCCTGACATTCTACTGAATAGATACCCAAGTTTTAGCAGGGCAGTAAATAATGTCTTACATACAGATTTGGGTGCAATTTCTAAAATTGTTTCTGCAAAATATTATTATGTGCCACTGAGTACGTATCTTGTATGCCAGATATTACTGTTCCTGTCAGGCTAAACATTCAAACAACATGGAAGCCTTAGTGATAGCAAATCCATTATTTATCTACTTATATTCACTTCAGTTGCCAAAAACTATTCTAAATATAAGAAATCCCTTCCTTAGAGGCCCCAATATGTTTTCCTTATTGTTCTGAATTACTGCCCATGCCATACTGGTAATCATAAATTTTGAATATCATCTTTTCTCTGCTCAGAGGTGTCGCTCAGTAATATGCTACCTCTTCTGGTTCCTCCTCCAGTGTAATCTCTCACCAGCCCTCACTACATCCTGAACTCGATGTTCCAGCTCCACTTAAATCTGTCATGTTTTGTTCCTTAACATATGCTATTCCCTTTACTTGGAATACACTTTATTTCCTTATCTGCATAACAATTGCTGCTCGTCTTGCAAGTATTTTCTCTGTGAAGGTTTCTCAGTGCTCTTTGGTACCCTCACAGCCATCCTAGATTTATCTCCATTATAATGTTTTATATTGTATGACAAGAGTTTGTTGGGTCTTTATCCAATTCATTTGAGCTCCTTGAGAATAGGAACTATTTTATTTATGTCTGAGTCTCTAGGGCACAAAAGAGGGATTCAGGGCTTATGTGGTAAATGAATCAATGAATGTTCCCAGTTTTTCGTCATCTTTAGAGACTACTTCCAGGGCTTTTAAATTTGGACTCCCTTTTCTTCCAAGAGGTGGTGAGAGCAGGGTAGATCGACATGATATTCAATGAATTTAAGTACTAGACATTGTGCTGAACCGTTTACACAAACAATCTCACATCTCAAGTTGATGTTTTTATTTCCATCCTCGTTTTACAGATGAAAGTGGAAAATTCAAACCAGTGACTTGCCGCATTCAGAGCAGTCATAAAGACACATAGCTAGTAGGCTGCAAAGCTAGGATTTGAACCTAGGCTCCAATAGCTGCATCAGCTCCCTTGCTCCGTGCACTCTTCCCTCGCTGTGTGGATGGCGAGCAGAGTCAGCTCTGGGCAAAATGGTGAAATAAGTCAAGTTTGCCTTTGGTGTCTTCAGACTCCCAGTGTGTCCCAGGGAGTGTTACAGTGCCATCTACATGTGGCAACACTTACTATGGCTCCTACAGGCAGCACATCCTGCTGAGAACTTCTCCTTCCCAACTGCTCTAAGATTTTGACCTCTGGTTTGTGTTTTCTGAAAGTAAACTGCCTTAACCTAACCTTTTCCAGAGCACATATTACATTTACTGGTGCCCTCCCAGAAAGCAATCTTTAGCTTAGGAGCGTGCAGCTCCCATGGGAGGCATGTAGTTGTTTCTGTGTTGTGGTAAGGGGGAGGGATTGTCTGGGGGACCTCTATTAAGATACACTGGGGAGGTTCCTCCTACAACCAAAGGGTGCTTGGCACCTTTGTCAGATGGCTGAGGACCCTGGAGTCAGATCAATAAGCATTTGAAACTTGGCTCTACCATTCACTGATTGCATGAGTTCCCACAATTAATCTCAGTGAGCCTTCGTTTTCTCCCCTGTAAAATGAATCTGATAATAGTTCTCATCTCCTAGACGTGTTGTGAGGATGACATGAGATAACACAGTTACAGTGTTCAGCACAAAATAAGCAAGGAAAAATGTTAACTGTTTCCTTAAATCAATTTTTACTGGTCTTCTGCCTCACCCCCTTAACCATCCAGGTGTCTCTTTGCTTCTGTGGTTCTCTTTTCCTCTTCTCACCAACAAGTCTCCTTTTTCAAAGTCTCCCCTTCCTTTTCCAACTCCCTCCCTCCAGTATGCTCAACCTTCAGCAATCCTCTGTCCCAGAATTTCCAAGTCAATCCCAATTCCAGATAATCTCTCTTGATATCCAACTGCATGACCTGATTTGAATCAGAAAAGAGAGTGAAACAGAGTCCCTTCTTTTGAGGAATGCTGCTATGGTCTTAGATCAAGAAGACAAGAGCTGACTTGGTGACCCTACATCATAATCTGATGAGCACTAAGAAGTTTCACCTTGCCTACAAATATTTTTTTGCCTATGTGTGATGCCAGAAACTGTCTTGGTCAGCGTACGTTTCTTTGAGTCAAATTCCAAGCGGTAGTCTGGCAGGGTTGCCTTGGTAAGGCAGGGTTATTATTTATATCTGAGTGCAAATTCCTTGATCAGAGCCTTTCCTGTCAGGGAGAGGAGACGGAAGGGTTCCAGGGAGCCTACTCCCCAAGGCAGAGGAAGGCGGTGCTAGCATGGGTGGGGCATGTGAGTGTGGGAACTCAGCTGACTGAGAGCTGTGTCCCCGGCTCCATTTTGCCTAGGGTAGGCCCTGTGTGTTGCAACAGATGTGTCCTTTGGAATCACCAAGGTTGGGAAGCCAGGCCTCAGAGGGAGTGGCTGGAGGCTGATCTCATCCTGAAATAATGTGGGCTTGGATTCCCAGAGGGTAGAGAGGAGGACCAGTCCAGAGAGGAGAACATGCTTTTGGAGGGAGATCTAAAGACGTAAAGAAGGCTCTAGTTTTTTGTTTTTTTTTTTTTTTTTGAACTTAGGTGTAGGTGATGGCTGGGGGTAAGTGATAAAAAATATAGGTCCCGAAAGGGGAGTGTCTTCTTTTATGATTAAGAATAGAAGAATGAGCTCAAGGACTGCCGCCTTTTCTTCAAGAAGCAAACAACTTCTGAGGGTGTTGACAGGGTTCACTGGGTGTTCCCTTTAAGGGAGGTTAGCCCCTATGTGAAACTGCTTGGCTGGTAGAGGATAATAGGGTATTCCCCAATCCAGATAAGCAGAAGCTCAGGTGCCCCTCCCTGTAGGCTTTTCAGCTTTCTTTATCACTTGCTAGGCAGGCCCTGCCATCCTTGGGAGTAGGTATGAGAGAGGGAGTTGGGTGGCCAGGCTTTCGCTGCTTCTGCTCTTCACAGAACACAGCTGAAAAAGGAAGGGCAGAGATATGACACCCCCCAACCCCAGGGTTCTACCACACAATGCAACCCTCACGGAGGATGCTTAGTCTACAGAATTTGTGGGCATATTAGTAGAGGCTATGGAGCTAAATAATTTGAAAACAATAACAAAACCCATTTACTGACCATTTGGTTAATAAAGACTTCATTCCTTCAAAGCATGTCGCCAGGAGCCACTGAAAGTGGACTTGACCTGAGGAGCAGCAAGGAGCTTCCTCCTGCTTTATACACAGACACAGACAGACAGACACACACATACACACACGCACACACATGCACACGCTAACATCCTTCTCCAAAACATGTCCATGATACCAGGGCAGCAGAATTGGGGCACATTAGAGACACAGGCTCTGCCTGCATTCTGAAGCTCCCTGTCATTCCCAGGTGCTGGTGCTGGGCCAGACTCCCCTTACCCAGACTCATAGTGTCGTAGTTATCATTCGAAAACCCCAAAAGCTCTGGAAACTGAGAGACTTTGTAAGTTTATGACAAACTCATTTGGCAGTGCAACTTGAACTGGCATGAGGTTATTTATAGTCTTTATTTTTCACAACCCATGTGAATATTCATGTGTTTTTGCTCCAGAAATATCAACGTACTTGATTACTGGGTACTGCCTCAGACCCCAGTGGAGGTGACATATATGTGCTGTATATATCCTATTGCCTTTTAAAAGTCCAAAGCATTCTGAATTCACTTTATTATGCTACACAACCCACTGTCTTGTAATGATCTGTCTGGTATGTCTCCCTCATTAGCCTGTGAACTTCTTCTCCAGTGCTCAGCACACAGTCCAGCATGGGGTGGAAGCTCGGCTTATGTTTTAGGAATGAAGAACGAACAGTCTTTAGTGATTCAGGAGACTTGTTGTCATGTCCTTTCCTACATTTAAACTAAAGTACGTCATGCTACCATTCGTTTATTCTGTGCCATCAATAGTGAGGAAGAATAGTTGGTCAGGCTCTTTCATTTCTTTCCTCTTGAGGCTAAATCGTCCTTATAATCCTAATACCTTTAACCTTTTCCCCTAGATCCTCTTTTCCAATCCCTTAATCATCTTCATTGCTGTCTTCTGAAGTCTTTACCGGTTCTTTCCTTCCGAAATTGTGGCCTATTGCTTAGGATAGGGCTGCAAAGAGCCCGTCTATTACACACAATTGGCCTCTGGTTTCTATGGTGCTTTTACAATCAGTTTCATTTGGCTGGGCTAAGAAGCTTTGCCTTTAAAAATACAATTGCAGGACAAACTCCAGGGTCATGAACGACTTTCTCCTGAGCATGCTAGTTGGTAATAGGAAGGGAAAACAGCACTGTCTGATCATAAGAAACTGTAATTACAGAAAGCTGAAAACAACAGGTAACGCATACAATAGGCACCTGCATGCAAAAACCACTGTTGATAATTACAGTACCTCAGCCTATTATTTTTACCTTGGGAGAACCAGCCTTGTTTGTGTGCATCGTGTGCCTTTTCTCTAATAAGGTTGCTAAAGGCCATGTCTGAACACTTCCCATTACATGCGGTGAGTGAACCTGACTCTGTCAGGGTTGCTGCAAAATCACCGGATTAAGTTAAACTCACTAATTAAGCCTGTTAGACTTCCTGTAACTCACGATTTTTCTTGACATAAGTAAAAACATTTGACTCAGAAGCAAAATGTATTATATTAATAACCAGGAAACAACAAAATACACATAGTAGCATTTTCGGAAGCAAATTCTGTCATCTGCGTTCTGTTGGAACTGCCATTGTTACTTCTCCTAACAGCCCAAAATGTTTACTTTTGGGGTGGAAACTATACATACTGTGATGGAGATTCAGAGATACATTTTTGTCAGTTAAATTTGAAAAATATATTCAAGTGTGCTTGTTGCTTCCCCTAAGCATGAGTCAGAGCTTTTTGTGAGGTTTTGTGTAAATGTATTTTCTAAGAGGCGCTGTTGGGATTTTGCATACAGGTCATTCTTTTTAAAAAGGTCGCATTGCAATTTTTCTGTCCTTTCTCTTGTTTTTATCCCTCAGGGAAGAAGATGTGGAATGCCAAATTGCAAAGGGAGCTTGTAAAGAGGGGAATATTAAAATTGGATGATCAAGAGCTCCCAGAGAGGCGGCCTCAATGCCTTAAAGGAACCCCTCCTGGGGAAGCGGGTGGCAGCATAAAAGTCAAATTAACCTAGGAGAAGGAGGTATAGAACTTTTGGAGAAACACTTTGTTTACCTCACCGTCTTACCATGTCCAGCTGGCTCTTTCTCCAAGAATGTTAGTGCTCCAGAAGGGAGGGAAACCTGTCCCCATTGCTAATGGAAGAGTCTGGAATTTTCTTTCAGACTTTCCAGATGTCCTTGGCAAACGCTAGCGATAGTCATTCTCTCTCTTTTTAATGATTATAATAATCTGCCTTTTAAGGAAACATTAACTGTGCGGTACGCTCTATGCTAAGTGTTTTACATAAGGTATCCTTATTAATCTTCATGATGATCCTTCCAAAAAGGTATTGCTATTACCCTCAATTTCCATAGGAGGAAACTGGCTCAGAGAAGTTAGACAATCTGGGCAATGTCACCCAGCTAGTAAGTGGAGGAGCCAGAACTTAAACCCAGATCCACCTGACACCAACCTCCAACCTGGTTCTGAACCACTGTGTATGTCCTTGTAAGGTCAAACAGCCCCATTAATAACCTCGACTGTATTTTCTCTTTTACCAAATTGCAGAACCTCTGGTCTGCTTAATTTTATGAGACTATAATCACAGCAACCAAAAGGATGTTAGCCTACTCTGAAAACCCTAGTGAAGGGCTTTCTATTGCTTTGTTTAGGGATTTATTCTTTTCACTCCACCTCCACCCCCCACTCCCCAAATTGGATAGTAAATTCTTCAAGGAAGGTTCTGGAAAGTCCTATGCTCCTCTGCTTTCTATAGTTCTCATAGTGCCTGGCATATAGTGTGTGCTCCATAAATATTGATTGATTGATGAATGTGGGATGTTCCATTAAATAGTTTTTCGGTTGTTCAACACCAGTTCTTAATAATAAGCATACAGGTTAGAACCTTCAAGATGTCTGTTGTCTTAATCTAGCTGTTTGCACTGAGATAGCTTTCTAATATCGTCTCTGCACAGGAGCTGAATGCCTTCTTTGGCACCTGGATGATTGATTGTGTTTTCTCCTTTTCCTCGGAAAGCTCTAGTGTTGTGCAGACGCTGCTTTAGGTGATTAACAATGCCGCTAACTGCACTAGCCACTTTTGCAGACAATTCTTGAATTTTATAGGAAAGTGGGAACCTCTTTTAAGTATAGTTTCTAGTTAATTCTGCATCTCCATCCTGGTTTGCTCAATGGCTGCATTAAAGATTTTCTTTGTGGAGTGAGACAGAATAGAAAAAATAAAAATACATTCTTGATGGCTGGGTGAAGAGAGTCCTTAAGATTTTACCAGCTCGGTATTTCTCACTGATGGAACTTCAGCCTAGGATGTAGATTCATTCTAGTGAGCCTCACAAAAAACTCTGCCTTGGTCTAGAAGATACAGTGGAAATATATAGGATAGGACCGATAAGGTCAGCAGAAGCCAGTTTTCAGCACGTGCCATGTGATTGCCAGAATAATAAAAAATAACAACCATTTACTATGGGACTACTATGTGGCAGGTACTGTGCTAAGCATCTTACAGACTTTCATTATTGTTGCCATTTTTCCAGGTGAGCAAATTGCAGCGCAGAGAGTCTAAGTGAATTTCTTTGTCTTTAAACAGTATGAGATAGACCCTGGACTTGAACTGAGATCCCTCTGATTCCAGAGTACATAGTCTTAGCTACAGTGCTTTGCAAGGAGCTGGGCTGGCTTCTCAAATGGTTTGCTGCTATCTGTGTGAGGCTGACAAGAAAGCTATTTATTTATTTATTTTTTGAGTCTGAGTTTTGCTCTTGTTGCCCAGTCTAGAGTGCAATGGCGTGATCTTGGCTCACCGCAACCTCCGCCTACTGGGTTCAAGTGATTCTCCTGCCTCAGCCTCCCGAGTAGCTGGAATTACAGGCATGTGTCACCATGCCTGGCTTTTTTTTTTTTTCTGTATTTCTAGTAGAGACAAGGATTTTCCATGTTGGTCTAGTAGAGACAAGGATTTTCCATGTTGGTCAGGCTGGTTTTGAACTTTCAACCTCAGGTGATCTGCCTTCTTCGGCCTCCCAAAGTGCTGGGATTACAGGTGTGAGCCCCCGTGCCTGGCCAAGAAAGCTATTTAAAGGTTGGTAAAAGAAAGGCCCCAAAAGAGGGTCTGACCCTTTTTCTTTCTATTTGCAGAATATAATTCTTTCCTGTTTAAATGTCAGAAGGGGATCTAGCTGCAGGCAAAAGGCCACAGGTTTCTGGTTAGGCACAAGTTCAAACCTTGCTGTTTTTGGACCTGTTCTGCTGACTATCAACAGCCTAGGGCTGTGGGTGATGATAACGTGAGGAGCTGGAGATTGGAGGTGCAGAGTGAAAGAGCTGACATATGCCACAGACTACACCCTCTTTGGATGGAGCAGGAGGCTCAACTGCAGCTGAGTTTAGTGGGGCACCCAAAGAGAGTGCTAACAAGAGGTTGCAATTTAGAGAAGCACGTGGCTTTGGTGGAAGTAGAAGTCCTGCCCAGCCTAGCTGAACTGAGCAGGAGCAGGTGAGGCTTAGGAGTCCTGCCAGATGCTGGTAACAAGGATAGAACTCTAGTCCTTGGAGGCAAGGGTGAAGGAGTTGGGAGCCTGGGAAGAACCAGACAAAACTCCAGTCCTGCAGAAGCTGAATTACTAGATCGTGGCTCTCAACCGAAACAATACTGCCCCCTAGAGGACTTTCAGAAAATGCATGAGGGCATTCAGTAGACTGGAAATGAGGATGCTAGATGTTCTCCAAAGCTCATGACAGACTTGCAAAATGAAAAATAGTCCAGCATCCCGCATGATTTTTGAATGTTATGCTGGACTTCCATGGAGGTGAAAACCAGTTTTCTAATTATCCGAACTTTTACTATAAATGTTTTATACATAAGCACAAAGGAATTTGCTCTCCCTGCACTGACCCAACAATTTTAATGAACTATTCTGTAAAGACATGGAAGATTACATGATTACAGAGGTTCACACAAACTCATTCACCATTTCAGGAAATCACGTCAACAATTGTGATGTTGTTTATGGAATTAGGGTAATCTATACAGCATATCAGTTTGTGTCCATAACTTTTGCATTCACGGGGATTCTATATAAAGTCACAAGCTTCTGACTGCTTCATTTAATCGTTCACTGTAGTCCTGTGTGAGCATTTACGTAGTTAAATACATGGTATTTTACTACGTGTTGCTTTCATTTCCTCTTTATGTGGCAGGATATATATCTATCTTTTTGAACTTATGCGTATAGGTGGGTTATAGTATGGAAACATTTAATTTTAGGATGGTAAGGGGGTGAAGCAAAAGCAGATTTATTATTTAAAAAAAAGAAGATGTTAAGTCTGATAAGGTTGAACATCACTGTGCTAGCCTGATGGCTTTGTGAGGGCCAGAACCATACCTGTTTTGCTTCCATTTGGCCTAATTAACAGAGGTGCTTATAAATAATAAATAATGAATGTGGATGCAAGCACACAGCTGGAGTCAGGCATATAGGTCTGCATTGTGGGACATATAAAACCGGCAGGAGATAGGGACTTTTGATCACCAAAAGAGGGCAGGATCCCAGTTATCAGAAGAGAAACTGTAGTTCAGAGTTTGCATCAAAGCTAGAGCGTCCTAATGTCAAGGCCCAGGGCTTCTTACAGTCCTCTTATCTTGAGACACGCTGGAGCCAAGGGACTGACGTCAGATGGTCCCAGTGGTGAAGAGAGTTGTGTTTACATTTTCACTTGCTGGTATCAACCGTAGGGGCCCAAAGACCTCACTACTTAAAAGGAGGGCTGTTTTCCAGCTTGGCTATACCTCTTTGCATTGTTTTGTCTGGCCAAGACAGAGAGGATACCAGGGAAAACGAGGCTCAGGTATTGTATGTATAATTTGTCCATGCCCTCCATGCCCCCAGTAGGATCTCAGGCTGTCTTAGCCTTCAGGCAGATCCAGCTCCCCTCATTTTTCTGTTGTTGCTGCTGCTGTTTTTGTTTTGTTTCGTTTGTGTTTTTACTCCGCTGATTCCATCAATAATATGCGTACCCCTTCCTTCTGGGTCCTGTCCTCATAGGTGACTGATAAATATCTGACAAATGAATGGCTAAAGCCTTCAGGGCTCCTAATGAGAGAATGGGCTCCCCCTTAGCATGAAGGGCAGGGGCAGAACCTCTTAGAGATATGATACATAAGTACAGAGGGAGGTATTGAACAACCTATTGTCAGGAGCAGAAGGGACCCTGAGGTCATCTGGTTCACTAGATCCCAAACCTGGCTGCACAGTGGAATCATCAGGAATGCTGCTGATATACAGATACAGTGTGGCTTCTAATCTTCAGAGTCTGATTCAGTAAGTCTGAGATGGGGACTTGGATTATCTGCATATTATTAACAGTACCACTGGTGATTTTGATGAGGAATTTAGTTAGGGAAATCACTCAAACTGACTTTCTCATTTGATGCACAGCCAGCTGAGTCACTGACAGGGATGATGACTTGCCCCGGGTCACACAGCAAGTAATGGCAGGGTTGGAAATGGAACTCAGGGTTTTTTCTCTGCTGTATTGGTGGTGGGATGATCTGACATTATTAGTGTGGGAAGAAGGACCTTGAATTTCACTGTACAAGCTGCTGCTCACTCTGCCTAGAGGTATGGGATAGAGGGCAGGTTAAAGGTTCTTTTTCCTTATTATAAGCAATACATTTACTTCAGAGTTTGGAAGTGAATCAACAAAATACCCATCGAGATTAGTAGGACAAGAAGAACTTGCCAATAACTTTAATGATGTCTGTTCATGGAAGGCCAAGTGAAATAATGGAGGTAATTATCCACCTATTTTGTTCGAACATTTTGACCGAAAATCTCCTGGTAACTGAGGGAAAATAGGAGCTTTTAAAAAATTGTTGTCTTAAGTAGCCTGAATGACTTCAACTCCCACTTCACTCTTCTTTTCTCTGGAGATGCTCTCCCAGATGCCTGTCTCCTAGGGGGTAGCAGCTTTTTACAGATGAAACGTACACAGCTTTAGGAAATATGGAAGGAGAAGGGAAACGTTAAGTGAAATGGGATGTGAGGTCAAGCTGCGTTGGTGGTGACGTAGTCACCTGTCCTTTCAGGATAACCTTTTGGATCCTAGGTCTGTTGTAGCTGGGGCCTTGGGACAAGTCCTGGCAGCCTCTAAGCCACCAGTTTATCACTCTGGCATAATTCAAGGCAGCCTCCTTGAAAGGCTCCACAATGGCAGCTGCTCCATCAGCAACTGGATGAAAACAATGCCAAACCTCTTTATTTAAAATTAGACCCTTCATATTTTGGTTCCTAAATGGCAAATCTAACTGCCTTCTACCTCCAGTCTTCTGTGTCCAAAGCTGCCCCAATGTGAGGTATTTCAGCAGCAATCAGCAGGTGTCTGCCTATTTATAAGCAGCAGAGCTGCCATGGGTTATTGCACTTGTATCTTTGAGCAAGAGAAGTCAGGGGGCCTATTGGAAAGGATAAATGCTGTGGCCGCAGACAGTGAACTTTGGCATGGGTCAGGGAAGACCTTTCAAGTACACGAGAGGACGGAGTTGTGATAAGTTCAGTTGTGTATCACTGGCACGGAAGTCAGCAACCGTAAGATCTAGGAAGAGTTTGGTCACCACTGATCTGCTACATGACCCTCGGCAAGGGTCTTCCCTTTTCTGGACCTCAGCCTCACCATTTCTGGGGGAAAGGATGCACCATTTAATACATGGTGCCGTTTACTGTGACAACCATCCTGCCACCAAAATATAAAGCTGAATCTTTATCTCACTCCTTATTCCAAAATATAATACAATTAGGTCAGATTTAGATGTTAAAAAGAGAAACAAAAGATTAGAAGAAGGCACAAGAGAATATTGAGGCAAGGAGTCTTTGCAAAGCAGTAAGAAACTGTAGAATCTATAAAGAAAAAGAATGATAGATTTGACTATGCAAAAATTCAACAACTTGAGTGTGGTAAACGATATCTTATGCAAAGTGGAAAGACAACATATAAACTAGGATAAAGTCACAACATAGAAGAGAGACAATGATTTATTATTCAGAATATTCCAACAGCTCCATTGTAAGAAGTGCATTATTTTCTTTACAGCACTTACCATGATTTGCAATGACATTATTTAACTATTTGCTTATCTATTATTTCCTCTCCTTACATGTCAGCTTCATGAATGCTCAGACTTTGCTTGCTCACTATTGCATTTCTAGTGCTAGACTGTTGCCTGGCATACAGTAGGTACTCAACAAATACTTGTTAAAGGAATGAATAAATGAGCTTCTATAGATGATTGAGAAGATGATGAACAATTCACTAGCAAAATGCTCAAAAAATAATGAACAGGCAATTCACAGAGGAAACACAAAGGGTCTATGCCATATTAAAAGGCACATTAATCAGTAATAATTAAGAAATGCAAATTAAAACTATATTGAGATGATTGAGATGTCAGTTTTCACCTCTCAGATTGGCAAAAATTAAAAAGGTCACTAAAACCCAGGGTTTGTGAGAATGTGGTGAAACAGGCACACCCATTCACTCTTGATGCGTATCTGGAGGGCGACTTGAAAAGTTATTTGAGTCAGCAAGTCCTCTCTTAGGACTTCATCTTTTCAAAATGCTCCATGCATAAGTATGTTCATTTATACATTATTTGTAAATAGGAACAATTTGAAAAAAACCAAAAGACCTTGGTGAAATACTGGTCAAATCATTTATAATACATCCCAATAATGACATACTAAGCATTACTATGCTAATGATTAAGAGTTTTAGCCTTCGTCTGACTGCCTAGGTTTGACTTCCTCCTCTAGCTTTTATGAGCTACGTGACCTTGACCAAGTTTCTAACTTCTCTGTGCCTTTTCTCCTTTGTAAAATGGGAAAAATAACAACTCAGGAAGTTGTGAAGAATAAATGAGAGAATCCATAAGAAATGTTCAGATAGGACCTGGCACAGAGCATTTAATAATTGCTACTCATGACTATTCCAGCTACTAGAATAATGATGATAATGACAATGTAGCCATCATTAAGGACACTAGATCTTTATATACTGATGTGCAATGATATTTCCAATATAGTATTGCGATAAAAGCAAGCTGCAGAATAATCTGTAGGATTCTGATTTTTGTTAAGGGTATTATATGTTACACATACAGGAAAAGTCTGGAAGGATATACAGACTGTCAGCACTAGGGAGTGGAATTGGAGAGAGAGAGATTTTCCCTTGAGCAATGATTAGAGTTGTTTGAAACAAGCATGTGTTACTTTGATAATAAACAAAAGATGTAAAGGGGAAAAAAAGCTCCATTTGGAATTCCGAGGACAGTTAATCCCACCAGGCTTCACATCCCCCAGTTCTTGGCCACAGCCCAAACGTTAAGCCTTCTTGCTTGTCATCTGTCCTCTCCCGTACCATCCTCACGCTGTTCGGTGCTCCCATCCACGTCACCCCGACTCATCCGCCTCCCCACTACCGCCCTCTCTCATTCTTCTCAGTACCCTCTGGAAGCTCCCACCTTGCAGTAAACAATTCCCCCTACGCCCTGGATAAATTTTACAGAACACTATCGTCTACCTCCCGGACCTCAAAGTGCTGAAACCTGAGTCTTTACGGCGGAGCTCACGGCTTTGCCACCAGCGCCATCTAGTGGACACTGTCCACACTCCCACACTACAGACACCTTAGGGCTGGGAGGTGGGGTCTGTGCTCTCGCTTTCCCCTGTTTGCTTCCAGGCTGTTAGTCCTGCGTCCTCAGCCAAGAACTCCTCCTTCTCATGCCATCTGACTACTTCTCTCCTCGCTGATGCTTCTTTATAACCATCCTCTCCTGATCAAGCCCCTACCCCCACATTCAACGAAGAGTTCGACATCTGGCTCACTGTCTTCTTCTCCACCTCAAGTCCTGACATCATTCTGGGTGAGTTGGACATCTGTGATCCATGTATAGGACACATTCTCATCTTAGCCTTACCATGCTTCATCATCAGTCAGAACCCCCTACCATCTACATCTTGTTGGCTGGCCTCAATGCTCTTCTTTTTACCTCAGGAGGCTCTCTTGGCTTTTGAGCCCCCTCTATCCATTTCTTCCATCCCATCAGCCCCTTCCACCTTACTACCTTTCCTCTCCATCCTTGAAAATGATGATGATAAGAATAACAACGAATATGTATATGTCAGGCATATACTACCCATCTTATGACATCATTTCAGTAATCTCATGTTATCCTCACAATAACTTTATGAGGAAGGTACTACTGTGGTTTTCCTTTTAATGAGGTGACTGAGGCTCAGAGAGGTTGAGTGACTTACCCAAAGTCCTACAGCAGAGATAAGATTTGAGGTCAGATATGTTTGCTTTCAGAATCTTGTGTATATCTCCAACTTCCTTGCCCTATGTCTTTCTGCTGTATCCCAAGTATGGATAAATTTAACTGACAGTTTCCCCCTCTGTGTTTATACCCAGATGGAGGAACATTGCTGAAAAAATTCCCATCACTTTGTTGATTAGTCCCACCAGAAAGTCACAGTTTCCAACCTCAGCAGGGCCCTCGACTCAGCTAAACAATCTTTGTAAGTAACTGTCCTGACAATAGCACTTGCAAACTTTCTCCACTGCCCTCTGGAGTCAGACTGTCTGGGTTAGAGTCATCCTCGGTCACTTCCATGCTTCATACCATGCCAGCATTTAAGGAAGGGTGAGGTAGAGGAAAAGGGATGAAGGGAAAGGGGAATTGACATGTACTGAGTGTCTTCTAGGTATCAGCCACTGTGCCAGGTACTTTGCATGCAGTATTTCATTTAATCATCCCGGCAGCTTTGCAAGGGCAACACTTTTGTTATTTTTGCTTTACAGAAGAGGAAAGCTGAGGCATAGACAGGTTAAGTCACTCACTAACATGATGCAGTTTATATGCGGAGAAGCCATTTCATTCATTTAGATCCTCATTATCTTGATGGATTATTGTGAAAGCTGCTAAATGGCTTCCTTGTTACCTATCTCATCTCATAGATTGTCCTACAATCTACCTTCCACTCTGTTGCTGGGACAATCCATCTAAAATGCACATCTGACTGTGCTACTACTCTGCTTAAAGTTCTTCTAAAGCATCCCCTCAGTCTTCAGAATGAAACCGAAATTTTGATCTTAACAATTTGGCCCCCTCATTCCTTTCTCACTGCATCCACTACCACTTGCCCATGCAGTCACACAGAACTATTTTTGGTCACCTGATGACTCTTTTGCTTTCTTCTGACCCTAACTCTTTGTATATATTATGCTTCCCCATCCTCCACACCCTTTCCTGCCCAGCTTAAATGCTCCTCTTCTGTGCTTTCACAGCATTCATGTTTATCCCAGTGTGTTATAATTTCCTGCTGTCTTGTCTGTTTTTCCCATTAAGCTGGAAGCAGCTTGAGAACTGGGATTGTGCCTTAGTCATCTCTGTACTCTGCAGGGCCGTAGCACCAGACCCTGGTTAAATCCATGTTTGTTGAATGACTGACTGAATGAATGAATGGAGTGAAGGAGGGAAGAAAAAGCTCTCACTTGGAAAGTTTAGTGACATGAACTGTATGGTATCTGATTCTTGGCTGAAGCTGCTGCAGTTTTTCCCTATGACTACAATGCTGTAAAAATACGTCTGCACGTGGATAAAGACTGGAAGAGAAATTTCCACACAAAATTAAGAGTTGTGTTAGACTGGTGAGTGATGGATGCTTTTTTCCCCCACTTTTCGAAATGTTCTTTAGTACTGCTTTTGGATTGTTTCGGCAATGTTGCAAATATTGTAGAAATGGAATCTGGGGGTTTTCATGGAGGAACCCATAGCCAATATGTATTGATGCCCAGTGGACCCTGCTGGGTTCTGAGTGCTGTGGGGAGATGGGTGGGTAAAGGTGACTCATTATGAATAAGGTATGCATGGTCAGGAATCTTGCCAATTAGGTTGTATTTGCTGGAATAAAATGAGAGCTTTTAAGAATTTTCCAAGCTCCTAGGTTGACGTATTTTTTTTTTCTCCCAAAGCTGGGCAGCAAACAAAGATGGCTTTTGTTTTCAGTAAAATATTCATTCCTCAATTTTGTCCTGCAAAGTGACTTCTGCAGCTTTGGGAATCAGGTTGGCTGAGTGGGGAAACTGATTGCTCATGCTCCGTTGGTTTAGAAGTGACCAAAAACGTTTGCCTTTTCCGTGTCTTGAATAAAATGTTTAGGAATTTCATTGGCAAAATGATGAAATTTTTCCTTTGCTGCTGCAAGATTTCCAAAACTACATATCTTGTGTTAACTTAACGCAGAAGAGGCAAAAAATGGGAAGCAGACTCAGAGGGTGAATACTCTGCTGTCACTGGGTGCCGTGGCGAGGCACTGTGTTCTGGACTTTGGAGATATCTCGTTTAAAACTCTCAACTGCCTGTGGGGAAGGGACTGTTATTGTTCTTATGGTAGAGATTGTCAAACTGAGTTTCATAGAGGCTCAGCTCTGAAATCATGAGACCACGATTTGTAGCTGAGTTCAGCTGGTTCCATAGACATGCAGTAACCATTTGGCAACAGTGCCTCTAGACTAGTCTGGCTACAAAGGGACAGAGGTATGTATTTATTTTTATTTAACAAACAGTTGTTTAATGTTTACCATGTTTCAGGCACATGGTAAGTACTTTACAAGTGTTAGACTATTTACTCCTCATAGACAACCCTGTGAGGAGGTACTATTATTAATACTATATGACAGGTGAGAAAATGGAGGCACAGGGGGGTTAAATCACTTGCCCGGGGTCAGTCAGGCTAGCATGTGACAGAGCCAGAGTTACAATCCAGGTGGCTGTGTTCAGGTGTGTGACCCATTACCTTGAGTCTGTGCTCATTAGCATGCTACCCCCTGTGCCCTGTCTACATAGGTCTGGCTCAGAAACACTGAAGACATGGGCCTTTTTTTGTAGTTTGTAACAGATTTGTACTTTTTAAAGTATTTTCCACCATTAAAGCCCCACGTTCTGCTTCTAAGGGTCCTGTGGGATTGGTAGGAGGGGTAAATACATACTTCTGTCCTTCTATAGCAAGAGTAGCCTAGAGGCAAGGTTTCCCAGTGGTTAGAGCATGCCCATGGTGCCAGCTGAACTCAGCTTCAAATCCTGGTCTCATGATTTCAGAGCTGAACCTCTGTGAACGTCTGTTTCACCATCTCTGCTAAAGGAAGAGGAAGCTTTCTCCTGATACCTTCATTTACTTCCAATTTTCGGTGTCTGCGGGAGAGCTGGGTTTCCTCCACGACTAGGTACTGGGTGGTGAAGGACTTTTGGAGTGTCACCACTTTTCATTTAACAGAGATTTCAGGATAGCACCTTTCAAAGCAGTCTGTTTGGGGTCACCAGGAACAGATAGAGGGCTCCCTACCCCACCCATCCCACCTAGTCCCATCTATCCTTCCCCACTCCAAATCCCTCCTTGCAGCACTGCCTCATTCCCCAGAGCCAGACCTAGACAATGGTGGCTGCTCAGCGCGGAGGGAGGGGGAGTGAAGAGGCAGGAGACCCCACCCACCAGCTTGAAAGCTTCATTTGACAGGGGAGGAGGCACATCTGGTTTGGGTTTTCAATTCAATTCAACAATGATTTATTGTGGGCCTGCCAGCTGCAGAGGTTCTGGGCTAGGCTAGGCAGCAAGAGATGCAAAGATAAGTAAAATATTGTCTCTGCCCTCAAAGGAGTTTTCCAGGTTGTAGGGGTGTGTAGACCCAAATAAGCACATTTTAATGTGATAAGCCCTGTGCTGAGTAGTTATGTTGCCTGCATTATTATGGCTTTGCATCTTCCCAACAGGTTTTGTGATGGAGGTGGGTAAATTATTATCACTTCATTTTATACACATGAGGAAACAGAGCCTCAGCGAGGAAGAGACTGGTCCAAGGTCACATGGTTAAAAAGTGACCAAACCAGTACTGAAACCATTCCATTCTTCTGCTTCCCAGAGATAATGAAGAAGATGATGATGACAGAAACACTTACTGGGCTCTGGAGGCCAAGTCTTGTGCTAAGTGGGCTGCAGATATTATTTCATAGGCAACTTCCAACATCCCATTTAGGCTATGTTGTTATCCCTTTTTCTAGAAGAGAAAATGGAGGTAGCCTTGGGAAGTGATGGAACTGGAATTTGAAACCAGGTCATTCCAGTTCACCAGCCTGTACCATAAAAGAGGTAGACACAGGGTGCCATGTTCAGGGGCAAGAGCAATGAATTGTGCCTGGAAAGGCTTCATACCAGAGATGGCATTTAGATTTGGCCTTGAAGGGTGAGATGCAGTTATGATTGGTAGAGTTGGGAGAGAGGACCTCCCAGTCAGAAGGGATATTCTGAGCAAAGAATCCAAAGAGATGAGTTGTGGAGCATTTTGATTGAGAGGTTGTAGGATCTTCCAGCGTGCAGGCAGGGGACTCTGGGTGTAGAGGAATAATGCAAAGGAAACCAGAGATACGCTTGATGGTCTTCCACATTTTTGTCAAGTTGATGTTCTTATTTTTTAATTAAGAGCAGGTACACTTCCCTAAAGGCTTTTCAAATGATACTATCTTGCAACCCATGAGCAAACACACTCGAGACTCTTATTGTGTACATACTACTGTACTGAGAGCTGCCGTGAATACAAAAGAAAACAGCTCAATTCCTCAAGTGTGTGCCGGAGGCCCCCATGTGGTTGAAAAGGCAACATACACAACACAATCAGGAAAAGCAGCAGCCAGCACAGGCAGTTTGTGATGGGGCCAAATGAGATTTCCCAGCCGTCAGATTTCAAGGAATATGAACGAGAGGAAGGCAGGCAAGCTTAAGGCCGGGTGGGGCAATCAGTGTAGCTGGCGTCAAGGGCTCTGGCAAGGCCTTCCTTCCCCAAACTGCCACAGTCCCCAACCATGTCTTGACCTCCCAGAGTTTGTTAGGGAGGATGGGACCTTATGGGATCAGAGACAGCCCATGGGAGCTGGGAAACGGAGCTGAGTACCTGATATTCTCGATCCTCCAGTATTTTACACTTGGTCTCATTTCCTGGCAGCTCCCCCAGCTGCTGAATTGTATGTCTATGTGTGAGCCGTATTTTAAATTAAGCAGTGAGTGCTTTCAGCTCATCATAAACATGCGAAAAAGCTTCAGCCACGGCCTGAGCCCACCCCCGCCCCTTGCACACACAGGCAGCAGCTGGGGCCACTCGACCCCACACTCTAATGTGCATTGCCTATGACTCACCAACAAAAACGACTGTATGTTTCAGTCTCCCTGGGTAGCTGATTCCTAGTTGTGGTGGGAAACCTCAGTTCGATTTGGAAGGCAAAGGGCCTCAGCCCCACCCTACTGACTGTGCATTCTACAACATATGGAGTGCCTACTATGTGCAAGGCATTGTGGGTAAGTCCATTCATCTCTCTGGGCTTTCCATTTCCTCAGTTTCAAAATGCATGTAATAATCCTGCCAGCTTTACCACCCTACCAGGGCTGTGTGTCTCAGCCATACTAGTCTTTCCATTTCTGGAACATCCTTAGAGTCTTTTCCTGCCCCAGGGTGTTTGCACGTGCTCCTGCCTGGACTGCCCTCTCTCTTGCTTTTGGCATGGGAGGCTTTATCGTAACCTTTCAGTCTCAGTTTAATGCTACCTCCTGACATGGGCCTTCTCTGACCACCCACAATTAGATGCTTCCTGTCCCTCTCTAACATTCGTTTTATTAGCAATGCTTCCTTAACCCCACTTACCTCTCCGGGTAATTATGTCTATTTATATTTTTCTGTTTATGGTATGTCTCTCCCACTGGAATGTAAGCTCCAAGAGGACAGGGGCCTTGTCTGTGTCACTCAGCAATGTGTCCCTCTCCTCTAGAGTGGTGCTTGGCACATAGTAGGCTGACATAAGCAAAACCATCTGGGAAATATTTTCTTCCTGAGGTTCTTGCCAGACATATGGTTGCTTAGGGAAAGATTATGGCAGAACTGTGTCATTCCATATGAAAAAGAAAATCAGGCTAAAAGGGAAGAGTTTGTTGAAAACAGTTCTGTTTTAGAAACCAGTCCTTGCAGTCTCATCACCAGACACAGTCTTATGAAATTAAACAAAAGAAATAAAAAGCATAAAAAGCTAAATTTTTATTGGGTGTTTACTATGTGCCAGAAACTGTTCTAAGTGTTCTACACAGATTATCTCATTTAATCCTCATAATAATCCAATGATGTCAATTCTATTATTAGCTCCATTTAACAGATGAAGGCACTGAGGCTCTGAGATGTTAAGTGCCCAAGGTCACACAGCTAGTAAGACGCAGAACCAAAAGTTGAACCCAAGGCAGTCTGAGTTCAAGTCCACGGACTAAATCATCTATGCCACCTGTAGACCACACCTCATGTTACCCTATATCTCCCATGCCACTCCCAGGGACAATCCTACCATGGCATTGGCCATATTGTAGAATAAGGGTTTGTTTACTCGTCTGTCCTCCCTACTAGATAAGGAGCTTCTCAAGTGTGGAGACTGGATCTTCTTCATTTTTGCTTCCCCTGTGCCTGCAAGAGAGCTTGTTCTGGAATAGCTACTAATGAATATTTGTTGAATGAGCAAATGAGTGAGGGAGTAAGTGAATCCATATTCCTTAATATTTTCAGGGTTCAGGCTTATGGGCTTATGGGTATCTCCCTGGTCAAGCATAGCACTGGGCACAAGGGTATTCTGGTGGAAGAGGTCACTGTCACCACAGGGTACAAGGAGGACTAACTCTGACCGGGAAAACCAAAGCAGTGTTCCACAGAGGAAGGCGCTTGATCCAAAAGGTTTCTTTTTGTCATCAGTCTAAAAAGTAGCTGGACCTGTTCAGGACTTAGACAAACTTTCAGTGTTCCAATCCCATCTCAAATCCTTTGCAGAACGAGGCAGGGTGTGGGGGAGGTGGCGGTGGGACAGTTATAAATAAACAAATATCCACAAAGCGGCTGGTTTTTTAAGCAGAATTTGCTTCAGTCAGTGTTGCACCACATTTTCCCAATTGGCCTCCGTCGTGAGAACAAGTGGGAACTTTCATACTGAATGGCTTTATTTTTATACCGACCAGATGAATGGCAGGAGTTTTGGCTCGGGAGGCAGGTTTCTGATCCTCGGCACACAGTTTGCTGCCCTACTGTGCCCTGTCCATCACACACAGCGCCCTGCACAACATATCCAGTCATTGCATCTGCTGCCTCAGCCCTTGAAAATAATTGGGTCATTGTTTTATTACACCAGCGAGAGAGCTGCAAGCCTGTTAGGATTATGTCATTGATATTTGCGTGAAAAGGCAATCATGATATGCTGGTCATTTAACACAGCTGGGAATGCAACTGTGTTGTCATTGTTTAAGGTTCTCATCCAGCCCCTCTGACTTCATTACACAGCCCAGCCAGTGTAAATGGATCACTCTGATGTATGTCACCTTTAAAATGCTTTCTAGTCCTTCAAGGGACCAAGCAGGATTTAACTCTTTTCATGCTCTTGGACTTTGCTGCCTGTAGGCACAGCAGTCTGAAGGTGAGAGATGCTTGCTTTTCATGCGTGTGGGAGTTGTACACCCTAGTAGCAGGATGCTGTAATACAGTGTCATTTGTTCACTAACTGCTGATCAGAGCCAAAGACAATTTTGGCTTAAGAACAAATGAGGCCTAATGTCTGTGAGGGAAGACTACGTAGACAAGTCACGCGTCAGAGTTGTGTTGCGACTTCTATTGTGTGCTAATTTCAGTAGGACTTGTGCTTTCATTGCAATTGTCAGTATGCTTAAGCAGGGGACTCTGCTAATGAAATTCAAGCATATTTGCATTTATTGACAGGTATTACTGATGGCAGAACATCTTAGTTTCACACAGGAAATGAGTAACATCGATTATAGAAGTATAAACAAAGCTCAAATTTATGTGCCAATTTGTCTACTGCAACTCATTGATCCTCTTCTTCCACTGGCACGCTAGCTGGAGTTTTATGGCATATGGCCATTAAAGTATTCCTCAAAGGAATCTGTTGCATACACCTGTTCATCCCTCTTCTGGTCCCGGTCCTTGCCAAACCAGCTTTGTGCCCTTGCCAACACCTTGAGGTGTGACAGGAAGAGCTGACCCAATAAAGGAGGCAGCTGAAGGAATGGAGTGGATTAGATGCAAATCTCCAAATCCCAATGGCCATGGCTGTAAGGAACACAGGTTTCTGAAGTTTTCTTGGCAACTAGCTCCAACTGCTTTACCTTCTGGGTGCTTTGGTATTTGCGTTGTTCCCAATTCCTAGTTTTTGATCTGTTTTTGCCTTATGGCTGCAGTTTCCCTTTCTGGAAAATGGGGCTCTTCCTGGGATCAAATGAGAGAACACACCCACACTTGGCATAGTGCCTGCAGAGAGTAGGTGCTCAACAAATGGTAGCTGTCGTCTCCCTTTCCTTGTCCAGGTTTCTCCTGGTTCTGTTCTCTGTACCTCTAGTAATGGCCCAGAACCAGGAACTGTTCCCTCCCCTGACTGGCAAGTCAGATTATCTGGCCCTCAGACAAGCTGAGCTCCCTTTTCTGGCAGCCTTTTGTTGTCGTTACCTGTTGCCATGTGCCACTCATTGTAACCACAGGCAGACCTCTGCCAGTTGCTGACATTAACCTGTTGAATCCTGGCAGAGAAGAATAAATTTGCAGACTGGAATTTGCATGTCTGGGCCAGATACAAGACTGGGAGGCAAAGCCATATTTACCTGTCCTCCCCAGTTGTGAGCAAATCATCCACATTCTGGTTAAAACCAGATGTTTCACAGCCATTACGACAATGCCACACATCAAACAGTTGCTTACATGGAACATAAAGTGGTTTTCACATCAGAAATGTAACCTGCAGGTCACTTCTCAAATTTCCTAGCAGCAACTAACACCTGGGTATTTTCCCCTTAAAAATGACAACCTTGTTGGGGCTCTTGTAGGGACTTTAATTTAGAAGTCCTGGGAGAACTTATCTGCTCTTTCCAAGAGGGTCTCTGATGGCTGTAATTTGCAGGGAATTAATATATTGGAAAAGATAAGAGATCTTCCCCAAACTCACCTGCTCTTTGAAAATGCTATTTATTCAGTTGCCTTGGCGAACAGCCAATCCAAACATTAAAAAAGAGACAGAGAACGCAGGAATCTTAAATGCTATTCTTAGCGCATGTCCAAACAAGAACTAGGGGCTGAGGGGCAAAGAACAGAAACAGGAGAGAAGACAGTTTTTGTAGCCTAGGTTGTGAATCGATCCCACCCCATCGTGTCCTGTACCCTTCAGGCTCATAAAGAGGAAAGAGGAGGCCAGGTGGGGTGTCTCACACCTGTAATCTCAGCACTTTGGGAGGCTGAGGCGGGCAGATCACCTGAGCTCAGGAGTTCAAGACCAGCCTGGCCCACATGGTGAAACCCTGACTCTAGTACAAATACAAAGATTAGCTGGGTGTGGCACACACCTGTTGTCCTAGCTACTCGGGAGGCTGAGGCAGGAGAATCGCTTGAACCTGGGAGGCGGAGGTTGCCTGAGAGGCTCTCCAGGCTGGCAGGTCACACCAGAGCCAAGAGTGAAGGGTCAGTCCAGTAAGGTCAGTGCCACGTAGAGACGGGGTTTCACCATGTTGGCCAGGCTAGTCTTGAACTCCTGACCTCGTGATACACCCTTATCAGCCTCCCAAAGTGCTGCGCAAGACTCCATCTCCAGAAAACAAAGGAATGTGGGTGTAGACGGACCACCTATTATTTCCCTCCTCTAGCCCATGCCCCCTTCACACCAAGCTACTTGAAGTTACTTAAGCAAAACAGTTTTTCTGTTGCTGCTTTGTTGGTTAGTGGTGCATTTGTTTCTACCCATTTGAGAGAAGAGTAGGAAAGGAACTAAGATGACCAACTATTCTATATGTGTCAGGCACTGTACTTGTATTTTCAAATACTTATTAACATTCTGATGGACTCTTTCAGGTCCAGCAACTGTGTGGTTATGAAGAGAAACAGTAGCTTCTCTCTATGCATTCACTGGGAATGGTTTGTTCTGATCACACTAATTTTTCCAGTACTTTCAACATTATGTATTGCGTGGTAAGAGACAGGTGGTTAAGTGTTGAGCCAGTTCTTATTTGGAATTGTCTCTTCCTCCTTCTCCTCTCAGGCAGATTCTAAAGGGTGGCTGTAGTTTTTCATGACATTTTGCTAAAGATACACATTCATTAATTCATCAAATGGCATTTTTGAGACATTATTATGAGCGAGGTGTTGTGCTATGATATACTTTATATACCATATCTTATTTCATCCTCACTACAAAGCTGTGAGGTAGGTACTATCATCTAAATTTTACAATGAAGATACTGAGGCTCAGGAAACATAATGCAAGGTCAGACACAGTAAGTTGAGAGCTAAAATTCAAACCCAGGTTTATCTCAGTCAGTTACACTATACTTCCTCCACATAGCACATTTTGGACCCCTTAAGGCTGTTGAGAACAAAATTCATCGTTACGAAAGTTTTCTTACTCCACTTTTTGCTAATGGTTGCTACTGCTGCTGCTGCTGCTATTGCTGCTGCTACTACTATTACTACTACTGCTACTCTTTCTTCTCCTCTATTTATCCAGAACTGCATTTGTCCAGTACTTCTAGGTGCTTTGAACGCAGCTACCAGCTGTAGAGTTCAAACCCAGGCCTGCATGAGTCTATTGCACCCATTCCACTTTTCTGCACTGCTTGTAATGTAACACAAGAGATATGGGACACCCACAACTCAGGTAGCTTATTGACTGCAAGCTTAACATTCACCAAACATTTATACAGCATATATTACATGAGCAAGCTATGGCTCCTGCCCTGGAGTTGTTCATAAGATCTTCCAGGCAGACAGCTATGGGAAGAATATATTTGAACTTATTAAATCTACCTCATGCAAGAAACCAAGCGTGACCTGTAATTATAAATAGTATATCAGAGTATGTGTATAGGAGGTTCTGTACAAGGTCTGAAAGAGGCAGGCCTGGGTTAGTAGTGAGAACAAGGAGCAAGAAGGTTCTGCAACCAAATAACTACATGAGTGTTGTCCCCTTAATCTCTCTGGGTTTCTGTTTCCAGATCAAGGACCTCAAAATAATAGTCACAGTCACCATCTACTGAGTGTTTTGCTGTTAACCAGGCAGTATGCTAGGTGGTTTTGATTTAGTCTTGACAACCAGGATTCTCACTTTCCCTTTTCTACAGCTGAGGCTCAGATGCATTACATGATGTCTAGGTCACACAGCTCTTCACTGACCAGTCGTTTCTATGTCAGAATCCAATTATAATCACTGAATTGTATCGCCTCCGTTTCCTCGTGACCCAACTCCCTGAGTTAATGTTGCCTGAAAATTAAAATTAAAATCAAAATCAAGGATAGTATTGTTCAGCTGAGCCAAAAGCATAAACATTAGAAATAGCAATTCGTAGGTAGAAATGTTTCCAGGAAGAGCTACGGAAAGCATAGAAAGGGAGTTAATGATGGGGGTGTGGTTGGGAGAGGGGTTGCATGTTGATGGGTAATTGTATCCTGGCCAGCTCTTACCTTCTTTCTTCACCTTCCCACTCCACAATTTCTCAGGCTTCTCTAGAGAGCGCAACCAACCTAGAGACAGCCTGTGCTGCCGCAGGAGGGCACCAGGCCAGGAATGGCAGGCCTAGGGTAGTGGGGCTCTGGTCTGGGAACCATATATAACCACTTTAATGAAAACCAGCTTTGGCCAAAAGCCTTGTCATTTCTTGCTTCTTCAAATGACCTAGTCACTTGAGAGAGGCCTAGCCTAACAAATACAACAACAATCACAGTTGCTCTATAGTGAGTACTCACTACGGGCCAGGGTCTGTACTAAATACTCACTAATTCATTTAATCCCCACACAGCCCTACAGGAGCAAGTACTATTATTTCCCCCACGTCACAGAGCAGGCATCAGGCTGAGAGAGGCTAAGTCATTTGCTCAAGATCATATAGCTGGTTGCAGCTGGAATTTGAAGTCTAAAGCATCTAGTTCCAGGGCCTGAACTCTTTCACTCCTATATTTAATGAAGGTCTGTCGAAGGAATAAACAGATGAATGAATGCACAAATGTATTAATTCATTTCACTTCACTTTAACAGACATTTACTGAGTGCTCTGTGTCAGCTCCACACACCCTGCATGGCCCTTGCCCTCCATGGGCTCATAAAAGCACTCTCTATTGTGGCTTGGTTTCTTCTAGAGAGAAGTAATTTGAATGTCTTGAACAGCAGTTTTTGATGATGCTATTAAATTTAACCTAAAGCGGGGGTTGTGCACCGGTGAGCAAAGTGTTTCAAATGAGACTGTGTCTTTGATTAATCATCGATTCAGCCAGAGAATAGTTACTACCAGAAATGGAGCTGCAACTCCTGTTATATTAGCTAACTCCTCTGCCATCTATCATGTCTCTATCTTGCTGAACCCTCCCACGATACAAAAGTTATCTGTAGCCTAATGGACAATTATCCCATCCATCATTCCTGCTGGTCTTGTTGATTGCTGTCAGTCTAGTTGCCCACGGAGGAGACTTACAAATAGTCACGACCAATGATGCACTGGAAAACTGCTCATTTTTAGACGTTTTAAATCTATATGGAATGAATTCTTTTGCAGGCTGTTCTTAAGCTGCATTTGCTTTGTTGGTTATGTAAGAGGATATAGGAATTCCTTACCTCTATGTGAGACATGGCATATGAATATTTTAATATTCCTCTAGACAACAGCCCTGTACATATTCTTTAAAATGACGGAAGAATGAAGTAAACATACCGAGAGTAATTCCCGAAGAGCAGGCTTCATACCTGGAGCTTGGGTGGGTGGTCATCATGTCAGGGTAGCCACCGTCTTCCTTTTCCTTTCCAAGTACTTTGCAGAGAATCCCAAGTTGATTAGGGTCACTGTGAGGACTCCTGGTGCTGAATATAGGGATTGAGTGGACAGTGAGAGATGCCTGTTGAATTCCCTGGGACTATTGCTATGAGATTTGAGGGCAGAAATGCCCTCCTCTCCCATGGCCTATCCTAAGCCTGGTGACACATTTAACTTTTTATTACGATAACCACCATGCCCAGTAAAATCAGAGTCAGTGGTTGCCCAGGGCAAAAACCCAAGAGTTGTAGTTCACTCATCTTTATTTCTCACCTCTACATTCAGTCAGCCACTAAGCCTTGCTAAGTGTATTTCCTGAGCATTCCTTGAATGTGATCCATTTTCTCCATTCCTACTGCCAGGGCTTCAGTTCAGGACTCCTCCCACCTCCAGTCATCTCTTGCCTTGATTCCTACAATACTTTCCTGTATTCTCACCTTCTCTCCTTTCCCCTCTGTGACCATTCTCCCCAAAGTGGCCTGAGTGATCTTTCAAACATGCAAATCGTATCATTTCACACCTCCACCTCCTCCACTTAATACTTGTAAATAGCCTCACAACACCTGAGACTAGAGGCTCTCAAAATGTGGGTCCTGAGGCCGGCAACACCAGCATCTCTGGCAACTTGTTAAAGTAAGAATACGTACTCATTAGAGTACCTCCTGAATCAGAAACTCTGCAAGTGCCCACCTGACTCTGTGTTTAACAACCCTCCAGGTGATGCTGATGAGCACTCAAATTTGAGAACTGGCCTCCTAGAGCCATGGTTCTCAGTCCTGGCTGCACATTCAAATAAATCGGGGGAGCTTTTAAAAGTTCTAATGCCTCTCCTGCAGACTAATTAAATCAGAGTTTCTAGGGGTGGGATCCAGTCATAGGTATTTGTTTCTATAAAAGTTCCCCAGGTGCTTCTAATATAGAATCAAGGCTGAGAACTATTGCTCTATAGGATGAAGTCCAAACTGCTTAGCTTGGCCTTTAAGGTCTATCTCTTTGGCCATACTGCTGTCCCCCACCATGCTCTCGCTTGTTCATTCTAGAATTGAATCATAGGGAGTCATTTACAATTCTCGTAGAGCCACACATAGTATTTTACCTCTGTGAATTTGCACACATCACTCCCACTGCTGTGCCCATCCCTTTCTCCCTCCCTTCACCCAGCTAACACCTTCTCATGTACAACACAAAGCTCAGAGGACACCTTTAAGGAACAGTTTTCCCTGCCCCTCCGGTCCGGGTTCGATACCCCTCCTCTGTACTCCCACAGTGTCCACATCATGGCACTGGACACATTCTCTTGTTCTTCTCTGGTTGCTTTCTGCTTCCTCTACCAGTCTGAGAGCTAGGATCCCAAGCCTGGCACACAGTAGATGTTCCATGATTCTGTACATCTTGTTCCCTCTTTTTGGAATGACCTTCTGTCCCTTGTCTGTGGCCTTTAGGACACAGCCCAGATATCACTTCTTGAGAATCTCAGAATTCTCTGTCTGGATTAGGTACCCTTTCTCTAGGCTCCCACAACAATTTAAATGTAATTTGATCCTAGCCCTTAGCACACAGGGCTATCAGGGTATCATAGTCTGTTTACTTATCTGCCTTCCTCACTGAGCTGTAAGTAACTTGAGTTTGGGGATACAGTCTTATACATTCCCATATCCCAGCTCCTAGCATAATGACTAACACATTACAGGTGCTCAGTATCCGTAACCATCTGCAGAATGAATAACTGAATCAATGGATGACCTTTTCCTCTTCTCCATATCTTCTGCCACTATTTCTCTCCAGGCCCCCATTGCTTTATTGCAATAGCCTCCTGACGAATTCCCATCTCTCCTTTCTCTGATTCCATCTAAACATTCCCCCCTTTCCAAGATGTGGCTTCCTAAAACCACAGTCACGCTATCCCTCCCCTACTCAAACAATTTCAGTCACTCCTCATTGCCTGCAGGGCAAATATCGATGTGGCATTCCAGATCCTTCCTTCCCAAGAGCGGTCTGCTTTCCCCCGCATACCTCCCCACGTTCCCCTATGGAAGACCAGCCACATCATCTGTGGGTCCTGCTGCAAAATGAAAATGTGGAACCCTGGGTTAAAAAACAATCAAGGATTTCCAGATGGTGGCAAAGCAGAGCGTTAAACCAAGCATGAGGCTTTTCTCAGTACAGGGTCCTATGCGCCAGCATAGGCCTGCCCCTACGTGTATCTAGCACACTGGCCAAATGCACTTGCTCCTCCTTCAACTGCTGTGTAGGTTGACTTTCTCCAAGGCTTTTGTCAGGCTGTTCCATCTCTTCTACCCCACTGGCCAATTCAAAGCTTGTCTTCCCTGTAGATCCACCCTGTTCTTCAAGACTTGCTTAAGTCTCATTTCCCATTGTTCCAGACCACAGTAGTTTCTACCACACAGCCTGATATTCATAATTATTTTTATAGGTGTGTAGTCTTGCCTCTCTACTGAATTTTAAGCTACTTGAGGTCAGGGACTCTATTTTGTTCATCTTTATTTTATTTTATTTTTATTTTCAGACCTAGCATAGCACTTTGTAATCACCTCACTTGTTGAATGACTCAGGGAAGAAATAATACAACTCCAGTCCCTGAGTTTGCCAAAAAACAGTAGACACGGAAAACTTGTTTGAATCCCTCATTATAACCTATGTAACATTGAAGGAGTCACCTCACTTCTCTGAGCCCTAACTTTGCCATCTATAAAAAGATGAAACTTAGATAAAAAGGTTTTTTTTTTGTTGTTGTTGTTTGTTTTGAGACAGAGTCTCGCTCTGTTGCCCAGGCTGGAGTGCAGTGGCACGCGATCCTGGCTCACTGCAACCTCCACCTCCTGGGTTCAAGTGATTTTCCTGCCTCAGCCTCCCTAGTAGCTGGGATTATGGGCATGTGCCAGCACGCCTGGCTGATTTTGTATTTTTGGTACAGATGGGGTTTCACTATATTGGCCAGGCTGGTCTTGAACTCCTGATCTCTAGTGAGCCACCCATCTTGGCCTCCCAAAGTGCTAGGATTATAGGGGTGAGCCAGCATGCATGGCCAAAAAACTTATTTTTTTGTTAGTACCTTGTTCTTTGCTAATGTTTTCAAAATCTTCTTTTGTTTTTTAATACATGTAAAACTTATTTTATATTTTATATCACCTAATTGCAATACCTGAGATCTTTAAGGACCTGATTCTGTTTTCATTGTTTCTAGCTTCATTGTGTGCTTTGTAATTTTGGAATATGAGTTCATGTTCAACCTGATTTTATCCTTGGTAATCCTATGAAAATCAGGTTGTAGGTGTGTTCTTCCAGGTGCATCAGGGCACTATTAATCCAGGACTTCTTCCAGTACATTGTTTAGTCCTAAAGGCAAGGACCATGTTTTCTTTGTCTATGTGACCCCAGGGTTTAACTCAGGGACTTGTAAATGCCCAACATATATTTGTTGATTGAATGGATGAATGAATACAGCACTTTACCAGCTTCTCTTGGAAGCCCAATAAGAATTGTGTTCTCTGGTATTAACAAACACCAGGAAAATAATAATTACTAACATTTATTGAGCAACTACTATGTGTTAGGTATCATTCTAAGTGCTTTGTGTGTATTAACTCATTTATCTCTCACTATGGCGCTGTGAGGTGGGTTACTATTATTATCTTCACTTTACAGAGGTGGCACCAGACTCAGACAGGCTGAATAACTTGGCTAAGGTCATATAGCTAGTGAATGGCAGAACACAGATATAAACCCAGGCAACCTAGAAACACATTCACTCACTACCCTGTATTAGAGAAGAGATCGACAGTAGTGACAGAAGCAATTAGAGTGGAAATTTTCAGTACTGCCAAAAGTGTGAGAGCCAAATAGGCCACACCAGGCATGAGAAGGAACTTGGCATGGTCTTGTGTTGTCAGTTAACTCTTGTATATAGGGTTTTCATTTCCCAACCGGAAAAGGAGTAGTTTGAAAGCAGGAACTATGAATTACAGCTCTTTGAAATGCTCAACATAGATTTGCTGAGTGAAGAAATAAATGTTTTGAAATTGAACACAGGAGTGCTTTGAATAAATTACTTTGCATCTTGTATGTGAAACTGAAATTGGTGATGAATCTTTCAGCTCGTGTTAAAAACTAAAAATGTGTAGGTGTGGCCATAACGTGGCTGGTTATAATGATACTTTGCATCTGTACTAGTGTATGATTCTCAAGAGTCCCTGAGAAAAGGAATGAAGAAACTTGGATTTTACCTTCATAGGCCTTGAGACTGTCAGGAACCAAAGGCTACTGTTGGTAACCCATTCCTTTGGCTGCTCTCCAAATATAGGAAGACCCGGAGAAAAGGGGGCTTCATTTTCTGTCTTTGCCAAGATCAGGAAAGAATTTGTGAACTCTCAGTAAACATTCTGGGCCTTCTCTCTAACACTGCTTTGGTAGAATAATATTTCCAGTTTACACCAATCTTGGTTCAGTATTTACCTGGGGATTTGTAGTGATCATGCGGACAGGGCTCCACTATGAAGTGAAGGTTCATGAGAAGGAAAATGAGGGCAAGGCTGTGTGTGTGTGTGTGTGTGTGTGTGTGTGTGTGTGCTGGCTGAGGGATGAACGTGGGAGGAATACCAGCATTCTGAAGCAATGAGAGGGGGATTGAGAGAGACAATATTGAAGAAGAAATAACTCACCAGTTCACATGGGCTCCTTTTCAAGGGCTTTTCTTTATATAAAGTTTGCCTGGTTCCAGTTAGAAGCCACCATTGGGCAGTTAGCTCCAATTTGGCAATTCATTCTTAATTTGGCTTTTTTATGGGTGGGAGGGAGGCCTGACAGTTAAAACGGTGATGTGAAGAACTTTGGTACCCTGGTGTGAGGACAGATCCTGGGATCAGAAGTTTGCCCTGATGACTTTGCCAATGTGTTAATTGCACCTGTCCTGCTGGGGGGCATACAGCAGGCCCTTCTTTCTCATATGCCCTTGACAGACCAAGACTCACTGCTAGAAAGCCCCTGGGGAAGTCATTTCTGAAGACTCCTCAACATGTGGTGCATGTTAGGTTTGAGGAGCAGATGGAACATTTAGACAGCTGGCAAGGTCTGGGATACCAGGAGAGATTTGGGAGTTAGAAGCACCTAGGTGAGAGTTGATACTGTCCAAAGGGAGCATATAGAAAGAAAAGCAGAGGAAAGGGCTTATGGAGTCATCACAGCCTGTGTCATGGGAACAGGGCCTGGGAGTAATAAGGATTTGGGGAGGGTTACATGTTTATTCACCCATTCACGGGTGAATGTTGAATGTTTATTCAACATTTCTTGAACTTAATGCCAGATACTGAGTTGAAAAGGAAGCTGGGGATTTAAGAGGGAGAAGAGTTAAGAGGGGATCCCTGGGTGGATCCAGATGAAGGAGAAAGGAGGGGCTGAGTGCCTAGGCTCCCTCTTGCCAGGAGAGCACATCTGTTAACACAAAGCTGCGTCTGTATCTCAGCCAGCTCTCTTCCATTTCGTCCCCTCCTCTCTACCCACACTTGCAAGACGGGGAGCCACATGGTAGCTTCCTACTCCCTTGTACCACTCCACCCCCCACGAGGTTCCTTCTAGGCACTTAGCTGTGGCATCAGCAGCACCCCTTCTGAGAGATCAGGCAATCCCCAAGGGTGAGTGGTGGTGGTGGTAGGGAGGGTTGGTAGCTTCGAGAGAAAAGCTGGAGAAGGCACTGTCTGGCTGGCTGTAATTAGCCTCAGCTGCTGTTGCGAGGCAGCGCTGGGGGCTGTCAGGAGTGTAAATGCATGTGTATGAATCTGTGTGCGTGGCACCTCATTGCTATCATTCTATTTTTCACTGTATTGTGTGCTGGCTGCAGCCTCGCTGCTCTGCAACCCCTCCTGTCCCTGAGGATCTCGAAAGACAGAGTGTTCCACAGGCAGCACCAGCTTGAATCACTAATACTGTTAAGCAGGAGGACAACAAATATAGGCCCCCATATGTCCTGGATATGCAAGTCCCTGCTCTCTCTTTTCCCACTCCCCCTTCCTGAATGTTTCCAGGTGAGTGAAGTCCCAGCACTTGAAGTTAGCAACACCTCACTCCTGCACAGCCTTTTGGCAAAGAACTTTCACAGCTGCCATGTCATGCATCCTCAGATGCTTCTAGGGGCAGCATTTTACAGGAGAGGACCCTGCAGTTCAGGGAGGTGGAGAGATTTGCACAGGGTAACCCAGACAGTTAGTGGCAGACTTGTGTCCAGGAAGCAAGTCCTCAACCTCCTGGCCTGGTGGCCCATCCCCAGCAGAGCACTGCCAAGAGGGCTGCTCCTGGGTGGCTCCGGCTGCTGCTGTCTGTGAGCTTGTGAGAACCTGTCAGCTGTGACTCCAAGACCTGCCTCAGTGATTGCTGAAAACACTGAGTGTGCTGAAAATCAGGACCCTCAAGCTGAGCCTGACCTCAAATCGTTTATGAGTACCTTCTATGTGCCCACCACTGTGCTGGGGCTATGGGATATGCAACAGGGGTATTGCATAGTCCCTATCCTCGAAGAAATGATAACTTGAACGGGGAGACAACCCTTAGATACCAAGTCCAAAGGCAATTCCAAGGACTTCTCTCTCTTCTACTAACCAGTCTGTGGTCAGCGACAATGACACAGGGACCCCTTCTGAATTCATCTCTCTTATCCCAGCCCAGTGGTAGGAGGGGGTGGGAGGATGACTAGAAAGGGTAATGATGCAGGGCAGGGAGATGGGTGAAGAAAGGGAAAAACTGAAGTTCCTAATAAACTCCAGGTACATTATGAAGTTTATATGTTATACATAGGTCATTTGTATTGTGCTTATCATACATGTACATGAACGTATACACGCAAACACATACACAATCACTTTCCAGGGATTGATGCATCTACTTGGCTCACTCTCAGTCATGAAAAGAGCTTAGGACAGTGGCACTTAAAAAGCAGTTAATGAGTGTTAACTAGCCTTCCTTCTTATCATCATCATCTTCATTGTCATTATCTGCATATTATATACATTATCTCATTTATTTCTTCTAACTATAGGAGGTAGCAACTATTATTTTTATTTCCAGTTTACAAATGAGGAAACCAGTACCTTATGTTATCCAAGCTTGTGGGTACTGAGAATATAAAGAAGAATTCATTATGGTTTTAGGCAACCTTTGGGGCCCTCCCTATCTAGTGGGAGGGACCGAGGCACACATAAGCCCTCATGGTCCAATGGGTGCTGTGGTAGAGGAACGTACCTGGGGAAGTTGGAGAAAGCTTCATGGATGAAGGAGGCTTGAGGGGCATCTTGAATGAAGGCAGGTTTCGTCACGAGGAATAGTGGAGGAAGGGGAAGAACATTCCAGGCAGAGGGAGCAGTATCTGTGTGGCAGGGCCTAGTGTATGTTCCAGAGGGCAGGACAGTCGTGGCTGGGCACACCACAGACAGCGGCAGAAGGGGAGTGGATGAGTGTTTGGGGTTGGCCAAGATGAGGGTTTTGTTCTGTGAGCAACAGGGAGCCACTGGAGCTTTTCATGAAGGCAGACTCAGTACAGACCAGGAAGACAGTCCTTACCGC
>CAUYLG010067850.1:0-154231 GCA_963573385.1 Cacajao melanocephalus
ATTCCTCAAGGACCTAGAAATAGAAATTCCATTTGACTCAGCAATCCCATTACTGGGTATGCATCCAAAGGATTATAAATCATTTTATTATTAAAGGCACATGCACACATATATTCGTTGCAGTACTGTTTACAAGAGCAAAGACTTGGAACCAAACCAAATGCCCATCGATGATAGACTGGACAGGGAAAATGTGGCACATATACACCATGGAATACTATGCAGCCATAAAAAAAATGAGTTTGTGTCCTTTGTAGGGATATGGATGAATCTGGAAACCATCATTCTCAGCAAAGTGACACAAGAACAGAAAATCAAACACCGCATGTTCTCAGTCATAGGTGGGTGTTGAACAATGAGAACACATGGACACAGGGAGGGGAGCATCACACACTGGGGTCTATTGGGGGGAAATGGGGAAGGACAGTGGGGTTAGGGAGGTTGGGGAGGGATAACATGCGGAGAAATGCCAGATATAGGTGACAGGGGATCGAGGCAGCAAACCACATTGCCATGTATCTACCTATGCAACAATCCTGCATGTTCTGCACATGTACCCCAGATCCTAAAGTGCAATATAATATATATACTTAAAAATTTTTTTTTCATATTTATCATGGGAGTAATAACATCTGCTATTCTTACCAGCTAAGGGTTGTTTGAAACTCTCAAAGTAAAAATGTATGTAGTACACAAAAGGAAGAAAGTACTTTTATTATTCAGTATCACAACTTCTTCAACATCAACATTCTCAGACACAAATTCAATCTACAAATATTTATGTAGCACCTACAGAATGTTTTGCTCCTATACTACGAGAAACCTAAATGCTCACAGAAAGTCAAATGGGCTTCAGATCCTCCATTGCCCAGGCAAAGAAAAAAAAAAACTCATCAACACAAGTTTAACATTCAGCTTTCCCTTGTCAGAGATCTGCAGACACAGAATCAACCTTGAGTCAGAAAACACTTACCTCGTGGATTTTCTTTTCATGATGGCAAGATCCTGGAGTCCTCAAAACACATTCAGGGCAGCATTTGTTGGCAGCTATTTGAAGCACTTCTCCCTGAGCATTTAAAAGCAGCTCAAAGTAAAACAGCAGCAGCATACACTGAGTCACAATATTTCATCAGACCCCAAGTCATCTAACATTCACCAAATCTCATGCGTTTCTGAGGTGACAACAACAGACAGGATAAAATGAACAGACTGAAAAAAAGGTTCTGTGCCCAGAAGAGCTTCACTCAAAGATAAAATGAATCCCTTTGTACAAGTAATTTCCTTGAAAATAAAAAGGCTACATCTTTTCACATGTGATGAAGTTGAGACTTTTTTCACTAAAAATGCTTGGAGTTTCAGACAAGACAAGCAGTTTCCACCTGCCGGGAAGAGGAAGAAGACTCAGGTGGAGGATGGCCACAGAGTTGGCAGGTCTTCCAGCTATCTATGTCTTAGACAGCCTAGGGCAGTCTAAGCTCCAATCTCCTATCTCAAGTAAAAGTTACCCACGAGAGCTTCAGTCAGTGCAGCAGCAGCAGTTCTCATGGGTAACTTTTACTTGAGATAGGAGATTGGAGGACAGAGTACTGAGAGGAAGTAATATCTCTGCAGAGGTATCATATGTATGCACTATGGTAAGCTGAGTAAGATTCCTAGGCTCTAGTAAAGATCTACATTGTTTTCAGGGCTTCTATTGCTGCAATTGTGTTTCTTGATACTATCAAGAGAATAGGCCACCACCTGATACCCCAGGATTTACTGGGGAGGTGTCACATGTCAACCATCCATTCACCACTGTAAAGAATCTGTTTATCTAAGAGTTATTAAAAATATGGAGTGAAGAGCATTAGCTTGTCTTTGAGGCCCACGACTCTCATATTAGATCTTTTTACTCATGCTGCTCCTCTACTTAGGATTTTTCTCAAGTCTAGTGCTGTGTCAGAAAAGGCAATGAGTGATTTTGATCAAAAATGGTAGGAGACCCTACATTAGCCAGGAAATCATGACTTATCCACAGGAGAAAAGTCTACCGAGAATTCAACCAGTAGAATAAAAAAAAAATGGTGTGTGTGTGTGTGTGCGCACATGTGTGTTAATGTTATTAATGTTTATTATTTATTTTTGGCTGCTTCCATTTAAAAAAGAATTTTACCTATGAGAGGATTCTAACATTATCAATTATATCTATAAAAATGGATGGGAAATAGGACTAAGTTTTTATAACCATTAATCCACTAAACAGATAAATACATCAATAACAGTGACCATCAAATTCCTATTTTTTGATAAAGGATAAAACTTATATGACATGGGATTTTATGAAATTATACATATTGTGCAACATTGATCACTTTTCAGAAAAGTACCCTCTGAACCCCAAGATAAAACTACACTTGGTCTGATTTCTACTAAGAAAATTAGAGAAACTACATTAGCCTAATTTCCCCTAAGAATTTTATACGGATAGAAAATAACATGATCTAAGTGTTGTTGATATTCTAACACAGAAGCCAGGAGCAAGGGGGAAAGGCAGGTAAAATGGAAGACTTCAAGGAATGTCTCATGCACCCAAATTAGTTTTCTTTGTTTTACATAAAAGCTCATTTTCAAATTTAGCCCCCAAAGCTCATTTTATAAATATGATATACATGTGTGTTTGAGTGTGTGTGTGTGTGTGTGTGTGTGCGTGTGTGTGTTTATTTTTATTTTTATTTTTATATTTTGCTAGTGGCCGTAGGGGGAGGGGAGAGGATAGTTCCCAACTTGGTCTATCTATTGAACCTCTGGTGGAACATGAAAGAGGTAAGTTAAAGGAGGAACAAAAATTTTTGCATGCGGGTGCTTGAAGAGTGAGAAGCAGAAAGTTCCTGCCACCTAACCACATAACCCTGAATGGCTTGGTTTCTGTGGGCCGCATGGAACACAAAGTACTCCTTCTACAGGCTTTTCAGTGTCCTGCTTTAGAAAGTGGTTGCAGGGACAAAAAACATCCGTGAAGATTGCCGGGGACGAGATTACTTGCTTAGGACCTAGGAGAACCACTAACAATGATGATAGTTTGATCATTATAGCTAACACTTATTGAGTGCTTACAATAGCTGGGTACTCCTCTATGCATTTATATGGATATGGATATGTACATATATGCACATACAGACATATACATCTATATATAGAGAGAAAGAGTTAATTTAATTTTCACAACAACTTTATTAGGTAAATGTCATTATTATCTGCATTGAGGTTTGCAGCCAAAACCTCACTGTGTAATGCCATGTTTCTTTGCATGGCATTGTTCTTTGTGCAGACATATTCTTCAGAAATTCTTAGGATAGCTTCTGACAGAACTGGGTTAACTATTCAAAGTTCTAAATACCTTTGTGTTCTTTCTCTCAATCTTCTGCACTTTGGGAGGCTGAGGCAGTTGGATCACTGGAGGTCAGGAGTCAGAGACCAGCCTGGCCAACATGGTGAAACCCAGTCTCTACAAAAATACAAAAAGTAGCTGCATATGGTGCCACATGCCTGTAATCCCAGCTACTTGGGAGGCTGAAGCAGGAGAATCACTTGAACCAAAGAGGCAGAGGTTACAGTGAGCAGAGATCACGCCACTGCACTCCAGCCTGGGCCACAGAATGAAACTTTGTCTAAAATAAAATAATAATGTAATTTAGGTACAGCAGCGATTCATGAACTTGTGCCACATACTAATGTAAGAGTACCACAGCAGATTTGAATAACAGCAACACATGCTGCTGAAAGCACAAAATAAAACTTAAAAGCAACATAGTAGAGTGAAAATCACACTGGGACATGAGCCAAAGCCTAAGGTTGTTGACATGGCGATGCCACCTCCTAGCTCTGCGTAAGTGACTAAACCACTAAAAATCAGTTTCTTCATTTACAGACTGAGGATGTCTGACTAAATGATTTCTGAAGATCCTTTCTAGTTCTTCCATTCTATGATCCTATTTCATCACTTGAAATAAAGAGCCCAAAAGCTCTGTGAAATATTTCCATTATCGTAGAGTTGAAAAGTTCCTTATGGTTGGATCATCTAGTCCAAGCCTCTCATTTTACTGATAAGGAATCTCCTTCCTTAGAGTTCATGCTCTCTGATTCCTATATTGCCTTGATCCACAAATTTACTGATTACTCTCTCACATTCACTCAGTAAAGACCTGACACCTGGATCTCTGGCTTTTTTCTGCCTGTGTCTAGATGATTCTGGACACCTTCCATGCCCATTCAAATGATATTTTATCTTTGTACACTCCTAACCACCTCAATTCAAGCGATTTTCATCTCTATTTCACACAGCCACGGCCAACCTTAAAGTCTGTCCACACTCCAGTGAACCTGGGCCTCCTAGTCTTTAGCACCCTCTCACTCTTACTGCCACTCATCTTCTCATTTCCTTCAGGGAGATCTTTGAGCACTTCTTTTCCTTCCAGTCATTCAACCCCCAGCTGGCCACCCATTCTCCTATTCATGTAAGCCTCAATGTCCAGAAACCACTCCTTCTAATTCACTTACTCTGTCTCTCCTCCCCTCTAACTCACATCTCTTCAACTTCTCTCTCAAGTCTGGCTATTACCCTTTCCCTCCTAAGGTGATTTTATCTCTTTCATGCTAATATCAAAAACTAGAAAGTAAAACACAACAAAACCCTCTCCCTTCCCTTGTGCAATCATTCCAAAAAATGTTGACTAAGTGCCTTCTGTGTGCTGCGTACTATGCTGCTTGATGGGCTGCAATAGGAAGAAGGCAAGATTCCTGCTCTCAGGGAGCTAAGTGTCTGGAGGAAGAAGCTAATAAGTAAACAGGCATTGCAGTCTGGTCAAGGGCTATGAATAGGGCAAGCACAAAGCACCACGGAAGCACACTGAAGGACTTGATGGTTGGGGATGGGAGATTTAGAGAAACCTCTCAGATGTAATGCTGCCTACCCAAGGCCACTTCTCTCCTTCCACCCTCAGTCAAGCTCCTGAAAGGATGGCCTTTATTTAGCTTTCCTTTATTCGCTTCCCATTCATTCTTCATTCCTCTGCAGTAAAGTTTCCACCCTCCTAACTCCACTGATATCAGCCTCCGCGTGTCTGCCAGTGGCCAGTGGCCTACATGCTGCCAGACCTGAAGGGCCATATTAAGTTCTCCTCCTGCTGACTCCTTCAACTGTGCTCAACATGGTTAACACAAACTTTCTGAGCATCTACTATTCTCCTGGTGACGATAATATTACTCTCTTCTTTGACCATTTCCTTCCTTTCACCTCTCTGACCACAGCTTCTCAATCTTCTTAAGCACTTTTTCTTATGCTTACCTCCCTTTAAATGATTGTGCTCCCCAAATTCCATCCTTCATCTTGTACCCTTTTCTCACACAATCTCTGTGGCTGAGTTCATTAGTTCTACATGTTTGCACTACTATCTATGTGCTGATGACAGCTACATTACACCCCCAACCCCATCTTCTCCTCTGAGCCTTAGACTTACATATCCAGCTACCATTCTGACATAGCCACCTGGCTGTTTCCCAGACATTTCAAACCCAATGCCACCCAAACTGAAATCGTCTTTTTTTCCCAGATGGGCTGCTTTTCCTCATTCTCCTGTATTCTCAGTATCAGTTGGTGACTCAGCTAAGCAACTAGTCATTAAGCCCACTTTCTCCCACATCCCATATCTAGTACATTAGCAACCCCCTCCCAGCTCTTCCTTCATGAAACAATAAATTCCAAATGTGACTTCTCTGCTCGCCGTCTGGTTCCATTATTATCATCCTTTCGCCTGGATTCTCACAGTAGCCTCTTAACTGGTTTCATGTTTCTATACTTGGTTTTTCACTGTAATCTTGATATAGTAGCCAGAGTGATCCTAATGAAACTGAAGTCAGATCATGTTGCTTCTCTCCTTAAACCCCTCCAGTGGCTTCCAGTGGCTTTTCTTCTCACTCAAAGTGAGAATATCACAGTCATTTCTCCTTTTCCTTTCTCTCATCCTCCTACCTTCAGCCAATTCTGCTGTTTTACCCCCTAAATATTTGTCAACCCTGCCCTTATGTCTTGATCCCTATACTACCAGTGCTCTAATTCTGCTATTCATCCGCTCTGGATGATTCTCTCAGCCTCTAAACCCATTTCCTCATTTCTAATATTGTGCATTATCTTTGAAAAACCAGAGAGACTTCTTTTTCTTAAAAAGCTGGCCATTCCACCCTTACACCTAAAACCTTTGTTAGTATTCTATCACCTTAAAAGTAAAATTCCAAACTCCATACTACACTATACAAGGCTCTGCATAACCTTGAACTTACCAACTCTCTCGCCTCATGTCTCATTCATTCATTCAGTCAGTAGAAAAAAAAATTACTGAGTGCCTACCATGTGTCAGGTGTTACTGCAGTTGTTGTGGATATACAGAGAATAAAAGAGATAGTAAACAAAAAAATCAATAAAATAATAGGTAGTATCAAAAAGGAAAATAAAGTCTGGAAGAGGGATACAAAATGTGTGGTAGGGGGTAGAGATTTGCAATTTTAAATATAATGGCATCCAGGTAAGACTTGAAGTAAAAGATCAAGCAATATATGTATACATATATGTATATAAACACACCTTTCTCTCTCTCTATGTGTGTGTTTGTGTGTGCATGTGTGTGTGTATATATATATTATATATATATATTATACACAAATACATATATATGTGCATACATACCAAACACATTTCTGCCATAGGGCCTTTGTACTTTGCTGTTCCCTCTGAAATTGTCCTTTCTCAGACATATGCATATGTATTCAGGGAACAGCAAGGAGGCTTGGTGTCTGAAGCAGTGAGCAAGGGAGAGAACAGTGGAACATGAATTAGAGGGTACAGTAGTATCTTAAAGGACATTGTGAGATGTTACTTTGAGTGAGAATAGAAGCCACTGGAAGCCACTGGAGAGGTTTAAAGAGAGAAGCAACATTACCTGACTTCAATTTCATTAGGATCACTCTGGCTCCTACATTAAGATTACAGTGAAACAGGTAAGTATAGAAACTGTGAAATCAGTTAAGAGGCTACTGTGAGAATTCAGGCAAAAGGATGAAAATAATGGAACCAGACTGACAGCAGAGAAGTCACATTTGGAATTTATTGTTTCATGAAGGAAGATCTGGGAGGAGGTTGCTGATGTACTAGATACGGGATGTGAGAGAAAGTGGAGAGTCAAAGGTGACGCTGAGTTTTCTGGCAACTGGGAGAATGAGGTTGCCATTTACCAAGATGAGAAAACTTAGAAGAGCAAATTAGGAAGAGATGAAATTACAAGTTTGGTATAGAACAAAGACGGGAGACTTTCTCCATGAAGGGCCAGATAGTAAATATTTAGCTTTTGAGAGTCACACATGGTCTACATGGCAACTATACAATGCTATTCTTATAGTGCAAAAGCAGGCAAGGACAATACATTAAACAAATGAGTGAGCCCATGTTTCCATAAAACTTTATTTACCAATGGTGAAATTTGATTTCACATGATTTTCACATTACAAAATATTGTTTTCCATTTTTTTCAATCATTTAAAAAATATAAAAGGCATTCTTAGTTAAAAAGCTGTACAAAAACAGGCAGTGGGCCAGATTGAGTCTGCTAACCCCTGATACAGAACATGTTTAGATGTCAGCAATGCAATCTATGTCTTCTAATATGTAATTCAGGGCTTCCTTCATGACAACACAATTCTTCGCATGAAGTGGGGGAGGGCATTTTTCATGGCATTTTCACCACCAGCTCAAATTCTGATGTGACTTACTTAGCAAGCCAAATAGTAATTTTTTTAGGAGTATTTGCCCTATAAATAGAAAGCTTCATAATATACAACAAAATATCAAATTTGCCAACATTTAAAGTACTCCCGGCTTCTCAGGAATACACTCACGCAGAAATGAAGGAATACTCTTATAGGCGTGCCTTCACTCCAACATCAGGTACAAACCGAACCTTATTAGCATTGGATGGCATAAAGACTCAAGATTAATTATTGGAGGGAGCCAAAATGTAGAAAAGTAAAGTTTTAAAATTGACAGAATGCTTTATGAATAAAATAATTGGTCTTGTCCGGGGAGTTTCAAAAGTTCAAATTTAAAGCTTACGCTTTTTTGAAAAATAGATTCACTTTAAAAAGAAAAGAGTCAGCATCTAGAAAAAGTATTATTCTAGCAGAATAGATGTGTAGTCAGAAAAAAAACTGAAAATTTTTAACAGAAGGGAAGGGAGGAAATACCAATCATAGACTTGGTGAAATACAAGGATATTTATTGAATCAAAGACTTGCTCACGTTCCTAGGGAGCCCAATAGTAGCACAATAATACAGTCAGTGGCAGATCCAAATGATATTTTTAGAAAATTTTTTTCAATAAATCAGTTCTGACTTTCAGTTCATTCAGTGGTTCGTGCATGTTGCAGTTAATGTCAGTAGCTTTGACATCGGTCAGACGTGAGGTAAAACCTCTGGGCAGCAGTTTATTAATTGCATGATCATGGTTAAGTTGGTTAAAATCTCCAGGCTTCACTTTCCTCATCTATAAAGTAGGGATAAAGATACCTGCCCCACATAATATTAAATAGGATAACATTTTTAAGACCTTAAACCAAGTGCCTGGTCCAGAGTAAATGCCCAATAAATGGAAATTAGGATGTTCTTAGATATGATACATTAAAATTCTGGAAATTAGGATATTCTTAGATATAACATGTTAAAATTCTCTTCTGCATTTCATAAAGCTTCCAATTAGAGATTAGAATAAATGTCAAAAACAGATATCTGAAATGATCCAAAAACCTGACCCTTCACTGACTTTACCAATACATTTAGGACACAATTAGGATACCATACCTTTTCAAAGGCACATTGAGGGTTTCTGCAAACAACAGGTTTGCAGATAATGATATCACCATGGCAACGGCAGTTCTGGCAGGAATCGGGCTTCCAAATTGTGGCATCCTGCAAAGAGGCATAAGCTCTGATTTAAAAACTAATCAGTCAAGGTATGAGCACACAAAAGCAGCACCATCAATAGTCCCACAATTAAAAGTCCTGAACAATTAAAAGGCACAGGCACTCCACACACAGTATTTGCTGGGCACTGATTAAACCCCATGGGGCAATATAATCAGTATAATCCATTTCACAACAGTCAACCCATGTAGCCAAAGAAAAGGGGATGCGGCAGAGAGCTGTCGATACCGAGAGTAAAAATCATCGATTGGCCTGAAGCCACAGGAGGACAAGTTGCTCCCTGACTTGAAGTTTCGCTTTGCTGTTAACTAACAGAAACCACTGGAGCATGTTTAAGGGAAAATGACACTTTTGACTAGCACTAACCAGCATCCTAAAAGCAGTAGTTGCCACTAGATGCTATAAGCACCACCGGCTGCGTTTTTCAGCCCTTTGCTACTTCATTGTCTAACATTCATCAGAAACAAGAAGGATATGAGTAAGTAGTTGGATTTTTAAAGACAGATGCACCAACACATGTATGAGTGACTAATTTATGCCTGGCTGGGTGCTGGGCATATTGAGTAATAAATGAAGCATAAGTGTGGGCAGTATCCCTGAGGATCTACAAATTATTTGGGGTCATAAACATGAGAGAATTAAACAAACATAAATTAATGTTACTATGTTATTACTCCACAAATTAGAAAGGAAAACAATGGTCACGAACAGAAAAGTGAACCCTGGATCAGTTAAGGGTCTCAGAAATTCCTTCTCTATTTCTCACCTTCCCCCATGCTGAATCCACATTTCAATTGTGCCCATTTTGAAGTAACTTTGAAACCAACTAGCTCATAGATTCCACAGAAACCTGTTTCTGGCCATTGACAGGCTGCTCTGATGACTTCAAATTGAAACACTAAACATCCCATGGGCTATACAGAGATTTGTTTTCCCAGAGATTTCCTAACCCAAATTCCTACATGAGTTGAAAGCAGCCATACTGTTTGGCTAAGTTTCAAACACTGAATCTTTTTGAAGAGTAATGTCCATGTTATTCTCTGGTTTAAAAGTGTACACTGCTCAGGTGATGGGTGCACCAAAATCTCAGAAATCATCACTAAAGTACTTATTTATGTAACCAAACACCACCTATTCTCAAAAACACCTATTATAATAAAAAATAATTAAAAAGAAACTCAAAGCCAATAAATAAATAAATATATACAACTATTTCATGGTTCATCTTTACCTCTGATGAGATAAAATGCAGACCCCATAATCTGATCCTCACCTATCTCCCTGGTCTTGCCAACTTGGTCAACGCTATTGGACAACCCCAACCTCCTCTTTCCTGGTCTCATATCTCGTTCTCCCTCTGGATTCCTACTCTTCCCTGACTTTTCCTGAGAAGGGTTTGCAACCAAGAAGCTTCTTCTAAGTCTCAGCACCTCAGAGATGAATCACTCCTAACCCTTAACCGCCATTCAGGCATGGCTCTTCACTATCCCTCTGTGACCTCACTTTTTTCTGCACCCACTATTACACTGTCGTTTTGTTTTGTTTTGCAGCAGGATCTCACTGTGTCACCCAGGCTGAAGTGCAGTGGCATGATTACAGCTCACTGCAGCCTCCACTTCCCAGGCTCAAGTGATCCTCCCACCTCATCCTCTCAGTAGCTGGGACTACAGGCATGCACCACCATACCCAGCTAATTTTTGTATTTTTTGAAAAGACAGGGTTTCACCGTGTTGCCCAGGCTGTTGACGAACTCCTAGGCTCAAGCCATCTGCCTGCCTCGACCTCCCAAAGTGCTGAGCCTACAGGCATGAGCCACTGCGCCAACCCCTGTCACACCTTATTGTACTCATTTACATTCTGGTTAGCCTTGCTGGACCAGACTGTGGGTTCCTCAAGTAAGAACTATCCTTGGCCTGGCACACTATAGATCCTTAGGAAGCAAGAGTTCATTGTTCCTAAGTTGCTTAGCGAAGGCCTTTTCCCTCCTTTCTAAACTTTCTCATCCTGTTTTCCTCAGTCAACCAGTAGTTGAAATCCTACTAAAATACTTTAGGAAAAGTAAGATAAGTTTCTAAGCTCCTGATGGAGTCCTCAGAACACCAGCATTCAGTTAGAGCTGAGATGAGCTAGGAAACTGGTGGATGCTAGCAACGGACGTTTTCACACAAAATGGCAGAAACCAAGTGTGATGGTTACTTTCATGGGCCAACTTAGCTAGGCTTTGGTGCCCATTTGTTTGGTCAAACACTAGTCTCAATGTTGCTGTGAAGGTATTTTGTAGAGGAGAGTACCATAAACAATCAGTTGACTTTTCAAAGGAGCTGACCCTCCATAATATGGTGGACTCATGCAATCAGTTAGCGACCTCAACCACAAAAACTGAGGTTTCCTGGAGGAAACGGAATTCAGCCTCAAGACTGAAATACAGCATTTCTGCCCAAGTTCCCAGCCTGCTGACCTGCTGTTTACAGTTTGGACTTGCCAGTCCCAACAATCACATGACCCAGTTCCTTAAAATAAATCTCTCTCCCTCTATCTTAGAGAGATATCAAAATAGGATATGTATGTATACATTGTTGATTCTCTGGAGAACCAAGACTAATATACCAACATTGATATAGATTTACATGGATATATACAACATTTCCAAGCAAAAAATGAAATCATCCTTTAAAGTCAAGAAATGCTAAAAATCATAACTTATAGAGGAATGTACTTCAAACACTGGGGCCTCTCCAGAGTCATTCAGGAAGTGTAAAGTCTATCTGAGGTGAGATTACATTCCCAATGTCTGATTTACAAAAATACTGAATCAAAGCAGAAGAGCACCAGAACTCAGCTTAGAATACCTCTGAATTTCTTTCTGTTATATTGCTATAGCACATTCTTCAAAATTGACAATAGTGTGACAACTGCAGTCTACTCTTAACCCAAAGAGCAATGACAAGAAGGTGAGGAAAAACAAATTTTATTCCTATGCTGCAATGTAGTATGTTTCCTGCTGATTTCAAGAAAACCATCTTGGTTTCAGGATACAGATTAAATGAAAATGACAACTTCACAAAGCCAGCAGCTACCATTTATTGATCACTTCCTTATGCTTCCCACTCTGGGAGCAGGAAGTGCGGATGACAGGGACAATTGTGGAATAGAAGGAGGGTGGCTTTTCCCACCTCTGCCATCATCCTGCAAGGCTGGAGAAAGTATCTGTAGTCAATGCTACACAAAGCCTTACATACATGCCAACCCTATGAAGCTGGCACTATTATTACCCAGCAGACTATGACTCAGTCTCTGGAGACAGACTATCTAGGTTTGAATCCTGGTGACACCATTTATTAACTGAGTCTGTTATTGAGTTAACATGTCCGTGTCCAGGCTCCTCATCTGTGAAATAGAGATGAGAAAGTGCTTATTCAATAGGGTTATTGAAAGCATCAAAGGAGATGCTGTATGTAAAGATATGTGAACAGTATCTGGCACTTATTAAGGGACCATTAAATATAATTTATTTTTAATCCAAATGTTTTCTATTATGTCACAGGCATTCAGCAAATATCATCTATTTCATTTTCTAGAAGGGAAAATAGTCCCATAAGTACTTTGACTTTCCCATCTTCTCATTCCAGTCTACACAAGTAAAACCTAACAGAGTGAAATTATTCCTTAATTAGGACCCTAGCACTTAGAGGATCCAGGACATCGCTGAAGAAGGGACAAATGAATCTATAGGTTGAGTTTTCAAGACTACTTGGGAAATTCAGTAAGGCTCTATCTCACTAAGCTGGCATAATCATGAGCCATGTCTTTGACCTAGACATTGGTTGACCACACCAGCTTACATGTACTCCCTTAAGCTTGGTATGGCTCTAAGTGCCAGCCATCTTTATTGTCTCCAGATGCAACATTCTTACTTCTTGAGGTGAAGTTTTTCTCTGCACTTCAATTATTTTGACAGTGACCCTCAAACTTAAAAGCAGTCCATTATACTTTTAAGCAGCCCCTAGTCACTGCACTTGGCTTACTAAACTGTAAACGGGATCTTCTAAGAACATGGTGCAGGTTTTTCACTTTCATTCATGAAACCATAGTTTTTCTTCATGTTAATTCAAAGTTTAAATGTATCTGGGCTTAGGAAGCCTTCCTGATATGTTTACCTATCTGTCTTCCCAGCAGACTATGACTCTTCAAGCAAGCAGATCGCATTTGATTCCTCTTTGTATATCTCAAAATTCACTTGGCACAGTTTCTGAATGTTGGCTGAATTAATTAATAATCAACCCTGAGTTTGTTTACCCCCACAAAAATATCCATCCGTAAGAACTGAGATACTCCAGTTAGGTTGTGAGAGCTTGAGAGAAAAATGTTTAAATAATGTCACTACAAAATCTTCATAATGTTGAATGTCATTACTGCATTGATGTCAAATCATGTTTAAAGAAAAATTTTCTTCATCTAGGTACTGGACCTATCAAAAATCTTCCTTATATTAATATCTCTATGGAACTAAATAATTTATTATGGTTAATTTTAAGTAAAATGAGCCCTTTACCAAGGCCTGCACGGATGGCTGTGTTTTTCAGGTCTAAATCTTTACGAATCAATTATATGGTCACATAAAGTTGCTTTATGAAAGCAGGGATGCTAGAGTTCCTCAATAGCTAGTACCTTGGATAAAGCTATAAAATCCAAAGAAATAACATTGTAAACTAAGTTTTACAGATTTTCCATGTTACTATTGCAATTCCGACACTTTAAAATCCTCTCTTCCAATCTAACACACTCAAACAAAAGAAATACTCTTGAAATAGCTTTTCACTAGAAGATAAAGGATTAAATCATGACAAGCCTAAAAAGCAATCAAAATATCTTTGTAAACAGCTTTTAATACTTTTAATAATATAGGAATAAAATATTATTGCAGATAATATAATGCCTCCATCCTCAAATACTTCAAAGTAATAGCAAGGTGCTTTAAAAAAAAAGAAAAAAAAAACTTGTTTTACTTGGGTATTTATTGAATATTTGATTAGTGCTAAAAATAAACAATAAATGTATCCCTAATCAGTACTCAAATTTCTGTGTGGGGGTGTGTTATAGAATTCTAAAGAGCAGTATATAAACAGGCAACATAAATTTTCTTTCATCTAAATGGTATAATAACCCTACTTTAATTATTGATTGATTAATCTCATTTTAAATTCCCTTGGCTTCTTAGACTCAAAGTGAGAAAGAAGGAATAAAGCTCCCCAAAAGCTGTATTTTCAAGTTATAAAACAGTATGTAAAATATAATATTTTGTGATAAAATATATCTATGTGCATAGAAACAAATTGCGGAATTATATAAACTAGTAAGTGAGGGGTAGATAATCCTGAGTGTGAGTTTCAGATAATTTTTTGTTTTCTTTTTACCTTATCTGTATTTTCCATTTTTCAATAACAAAGACATATAATTTATGTGATCTTTTGAAGTTAATCTTAAAATATAAGGTAAAAACAACAAAAAATGTTACGCTTTTTTCCCCAGCCTACTATAGGTAGATAAACCCTGGACTACAGAGTTCAACTGTCATGGGGAAGGGAATTCAAATAGAAACCACTTAGCAAATACATAACAGTAGCAATTTATCTAAATTTCTGGAGCTATTCCCAAACTTTCTTGTACTCAGTAAAATTTTTAAAAATTAACAGTGTTTCCTACTTGCCCTTCAAAGCAGCAAACAGGACGCAATATTCAACTGAGTCTCATGTCTTCATTTCTGGAAGTTCATTTTCCTGACAAGTCTGGTTTTCAGGAAAGACTATCTATAAAAAAGGGTTCTTTGACCCAGCTCCCATTCGGGCACAGAAATAATGGTCCTTGTTTGTCAGGGAACCATAAAGAAACGAATCAATAACTTTCATAAGGTTATTTTAGAGTGCAATTCTTTCCCCAAGTGCCCTTCTTCAGACAGCTTAGATAAACAATACCTTTTCTATTTGTTCTCAATTTAAAGTTCATGTAAAGCTCCTCATCCTGTCCCAAATAAAAAGGAGCAGAGGACACTTATTGTTAAGAAAAGATGTGAGACTTTATATTTACATTAAATTCTCTCCTTTCAGGAGGAGCAAATACAGGTTAATTCAAAAACAAAATTGTGAACCATTTCCTGTTTGAGACCTATTTCAAAGGCTTGTTTCATATAATACCCCCTTAAGGAGTTTATTGTTTTACACATCAAAAACCTAAGTAGTTTCCCATTTCAGCATCCTGGCATGATTAGCTTATACCTGATCTCCTCCTCCAGCTGTCTTAAAATGATAAACTTGAAGGCATAGCTATGAATATCAACTTGTATATAGAAACAACAGAATGAATCACAGATGAAAAGATTGCTGCTATTTATAGCTAAAAATGTCTTTGTTCAAGAGACCCTGAACAACATAGTAAGTTAGCATCATGCGTTTGTACGTAAGTCTTAGAAGAGTGTGGTGCCAAGGGTGGAACAGGGAAATGGAAGGAAAGGGACGAGCTACCTTCAAGTAATTCCCAGTCCTCCACATACTCATGATGGTACAACTTCTTACAGCGTCCTGTGAAACTGACATCATGACTCTTACTTTATAAATGAGGGAATAGGGTGTGAAAAGGCTGAGTGAATTGTCCAGAGCTCAGCTATTAATAGGATTAGCTAGATCTGGGATTCAAACCCATCCTTAAAATTCTATGCTGTTGTCATATACTACCAATAACAATGCCTTATATTATATAGCAGTCTTACCATTTCAAATCTCTCTTACTTCTACTCCTTAACAGACTGCCCAGATGGGACACACTAAGGCAGTGCTGCCTACATTTACAGATAAAGGGACTGTGATGCTTAAGTGACTTACTTGCCCAAAATGTTCGCATGCCTGCAACAGCATACGCCCACCCTTCTTAATCTAGCTTCCACACATCCTCCAGGTCTCAGTTTAAATATCACTTCCTCGGGATGGCCTTTTCTGCCTCCTTAACCAAATAAATATTCCCCTACCTCATGTCTCAAAGTTCCACCTGCTTCCACAAAGCCAGTCTTAGTCCTCTAAGTTTGTTTTACACAGAAAAAAAAAAAAAAAAAAACAGGGACAAAGAGGGCACCTTCTGGGTTCCAGATTCTTTGTCATTTTCACATTTTTATTTCTTCCTCAAACCTTTTGAGATAGATTTTATCATCTCCATCTTACAGACAAGGAAACCAAAGTTCCGAGAGGTTAAGTAATACTCCAAAGCTTGTAACTGATGGTATTAATACCTATATTTCAACCAGTGTCCATTTGATTTTAAAACTTATGTTTTTCCCACCAAACCCACCTCCATACCCACAGGCTTGGTCTATGAACATAGGTTATATACCACAATAAGTCAGGTAGCAATGCTAAAATGGTGGAACAGGTAAACTTGAGTTCAAATGTAAGTTCATTTATTTCTTAGCTTTGGGACTTTGCACAATTCTCTTAGCTTTTCTGAGTCTCTGTTTCCTAATATGCAAACAAAGAATAAGATTGGACCCAATCCGGTGACAGTAAAGATGAAATAAGCTAAGGTAATTGTATTAGCACAGTGACTTGTCCATAGGAAGTACTTAATAAATGTTAGTTATGAGTTTGGTCACTTGCCACAATCTTAGCCTGTTGATCATGGTATTTTCTGTGACAGAGGGAGGTGTAGCATTTAGAGCTGCAGAAAATCCCTGCTGGAATCTCCAGCTTCCAAGGTAAGAAGAAATTAACTTTTCCATTGCTTACACTTTTGTATATATTCTACTATTAAGCGCTATAGAAACTATGCTTCTAGAGTAGTACACACACATACACACACACAAAATAGAATATCTTCAAAATATAGAATAAAATAAAATACCCAGAAAATGTGCTCCTCTTCATTCCAAATTCTGAAGCAATGCAAATACAGGCTCAGTTCTTTAACTGTTCTATTATTTACATCCAGCTTTCCACTTGTTCTAAAACAATCCTATAATAGTGAGAGCCAGATCTAAGAGAACCCCAATGGCAGAATAACCATTATAAAGTCATAGAGATGTTAACCACAGAAGTTCCATTATGAGTAAAACATCTGCCTCGTCTTTTCACTTTAAGTAATCCAGATATTAGGGAGACTTTACTATAGCTTAAGCTTATAATTTTTTTCTTTCTCTATTAATTCAGCTCCCAGAGACTTCATTTCATATTCCTAAGGCAAATGGAAAAAAATATAAACATTCAAAATGTTTGCACATGAAATTAAATTATAGCTATACCATTATCTCTCATATTAAAATTGTTTATTTATTGTCATCTTCCTCCACTGGATAATTATCATTCATTTTATAATTAGTTTTTTATTTGTCTCTCTCTCTTCCCAAGAGTAGGGAAAATTTCTTTATATATAGGTAGCTTTGTATTCTTGTAGTGACTAAAACATAGCAGGCACTTAATGTTTTTGAATGAGTTGATGGATGGATGAACAAATATTCTCTAATTTAGAGAACTGCTAACTATTTTGTGATATCATTGCTGAAAAGTTGGATACACAGACAACAGCATCAAGATCAACATGCTGCCCTTGAAAATCCTTGCTGCTGCAGCAGCCATTTTCAATCTATGCTGTTTGAGATCTCGCCTTCTAGACGTGTATCTCAATCAAGACTTGTGATCTGGCATGCCACAGCTATTTCATACCATTTAAAGCTCTGCTGCGTGTTCTCAATCCCTAACTCTTCCTCTAGCCAGCCCCTTGGCCAGTTAAACTGGCCATCCACTAAATGGTTGAGAGTTGTACTAACACTCACATTCAACTAGGTAAAGCCACATCCTACTAAGTGTGTTTCTAAACCTGGCAGAGGCCCTGAGTCCAAGGCTTCATTGCCAGTGACGGCCTCAGGATGTAATGTTAACCAGGTCACCTACATGAGGCTATATATCTCAGGAAGCATTTTAAAATTTGCTTTGATGACTGCTGGTTTAGAGGTGCTTCTGGCATTTAATGAACAGGGGTCTTAAATTCTAGATGTCATATGATAAGTAAGACATACCTGCACAAAGAAAAACTGTCCCACTTTCACATGACTTTCAAATGTCCTGATGTTCATGTCAGTGAAAAATCTGATTATATATCTTAACTCTGGTTTACACACAAACCCAAAGTACTTTATTATGATTTAATAATATACACTGAATTATCCAGGAAACTAGTCAAAGAAAGACTGTATTTTATTCAGAACTTAATGAAGATAATGAAAGACAATAGTTACATATCCTGAAAAATGTTAAATAACTACTAATATTTCCACAGATAACTAGTATCTACAAACACAATTAAATGGAAATTCTAGAACACAAAAATCAAACAAATAAAATTACTTTTGCTTAATGGCAGACCGGCTATACCTAAAGAAAACAAGAATATAAGTCAATACAAAATATCTAAACTGAAGCAGAAAAAAACCAAAAGGATAAAAATACAGAAAAGAGCATTAGTGACACATGGAACATATTACAAAGTTTAACAAATGGGTGCTTGAGTTCTAAAGACAAAATGACAGAAATGGGAGGAAACAAAAATTTTTAAAAATATGGCCAAGAATTTTCTAAAAGTGAAGATATCAAGCCATAAATTCAAGAAGTGCTATGAATATCAATCAGAGGAAGAAAGAAAACAACAACTAAGTACCTTAGAATAAAACTGCTAAAAACAAACAGCAAAGAGAAAAATCTTTAAAGCCACAGAGGGGTAGAAAATTATCTTCAGATAAAAATGTCAAAACTGATATCTAACTTCTCCACACATTAAAAAAAAGATGGAAGTCACAAGACAAATCTTTAAATTGCTGAACGAAAACAATCACTAAGAATTCTATACCCAGCAACAATACCTTTCAAGAATGAAAATGAAATAAAGATGTTTTAAACTTATTTGTTTAAAACAATTTGTCACCTGCTGATCTAAACAAAAACAATACTAAAGGAAGTTCTCCATGCAAAAAGAAAATGATTCTAAATAGAAACACAGTAATGTAGGAAGAAATTTAGAATTATAGATAGAGTAAATATATAGGTAGATTTAAATAATAACTATACAAAACAAAAATAATAACATCTGGTGGGATTTAATATATGTGTAAATATAAAACGCACAAAAACACACAAGATAGGAGATAGATTTAAAAAATAGAGAATTCAAAGATTATAGTACTGGTTGAGAAGTAAATAAAACGATTAATACATGTTGTAATATCTAGGGTAACCACTAAAGGAATAGTAAAAGTATGTTTAACAAGCAAAGAATAATGAACTAAAATATTTAAAAAATAATGGATTGACTCAAAGACAATCAAAGGCAAAATATACAGAACAGGAGTAACAAATAGAAAGCAAATAGTAAGGTAGATATAAACCTAATCAATAATTATATTACAGGAACATATTAAAAGATGAAAATTGTGAGACTGCATAAAAGCAAAGCAGTAGATCCAATAACATTGAGAGCATCTATTATCAAGTATGAACTGAATGTCTTAAAGGATAAACCCCAATATGTGTATTTGTATAAATTTATGCCTCATTCAAAATAGAATCTTAGACACTAAATTCTTCAAGAATTCAAGGCATCAAGAATTTACTGAGGATCTATCACATGGTAAGCAATGTGGAAGATATAGATGAATAGAATCTAACCTGGATACAGAAGATGAATATAATCTAATCCAGATATGGAAGACTACAACCTGATCCTTTACATCTGCTCTTCAGCTGGAAATATAGTTAAAGAAGCAAGACTTCCAAAACAATTATGGAACAAAGGAAAATAAATAGAGAGGGAACATAGCATAGAAAAAGAGCTGTGGACTGGGCGTCAGAATCTGGATTCTGGCCCAGGCTCTGCCCTTACCAAGCTGGGTAAACCAGACAAATCCCTTCCCTGGGCCTCAGGTTCCTCCTCCATGAAATTTAGAGATTACGCCACATGGTCCATAATCTTGAGATGGATTGCAAAGTCAGGTAACTCTGAGTTCAAATGTAGTTTCCTAATTTAACAATTCTAGAACCATAAGCAAGATGAGTATCTTGACCAAGCCTCCATTTTCTTTTTCTTAAAAAGAACAAAAATAACAAAATTAATCCTAGGGGAATGTAAGGGGGATATATCAGATAACACATCTGAGATTCCTTGGCACCACGCTCAGCACTCACAGGGTAGAACAGAGGCTCTCAGACATCCATCCTCAGATCTTTCCTGTGCTCCAGACACATTTGATATGACCTGTTTCTCAGAGAGATCATCAATGTACACCCTTGCATAGAATTTGTAAAGCTATTTGTCATGTAATGGATTTCTTCTTTTGTGTGTATTTCAGTATATGACCACTACTAATGTACAAACAAATTAGAAAAGGTACTTTTCAAAATATTATAACCATAGAGACACTGCCCTTTTTTTTTCTTTATTTTTTTCTCACATAAAAGATGTCTGAAGGGAGAGAGACACTGCCTTTTAAAAAATCAAACACAAAAATCTCCCAAGCCACATTTTAAAATGTCACTACAAAAGTTTTATGCCAGCTAGGCACAGTGGCTCATGCCTGTAATCTCAGCACTTTGGGACACCAAGGCAGGAGGATCATTTGGGCCCAGGAGTTTGAGACCAGCCAGGAGTTTGAGATCAACCAACATAGTGAGACCCTATCTCACTAAAAAATAAACAATTCGCTGGGTGCAGTGGTGCACACCTGTAGTCCCAGCTACTCGAGAGGTTGAGGTGGGGAGATTGCTTGAGACTGGGAAGTCAAGGCTGCAGTGAGCCATGATCACGCTACTGCACTCCAGTCGGGGCTACAGAGAGAGACTGTGCCTCAAAAAACAAAAGTTATACAATCACATCCTCATAGCACTATTTACTGATCAATTATTACATACACATATATACACATGTATATTATAGGTGTAATACATATTATATACATAGACGTATCACATACATACATACATATGTATGTGTACTTGTGACATTGAATCCTCACAAAAATATTATGAAGTTGTTATTACCACTTCTGTTTTATAAAACAAGAAACATAAAAAGAAAGTCTGGTCAGTTATTATACAACTGGTGAAGCCAAGATTTGAATGTAGGACTAACTGGCTTCAAGGACCACACTCTTTCAAATGAAAAGTGATATTGGTTCCAGGAAGAACAGCTTTCGCCAGGTTTGAGCCCCACTGATCAACAGATCTAATTGACTTTGGCTGCCGCTACCACCTATACCGTCTTTCTTCAGCTGGTAAGGATTTCTGGGAGGGAGGGAATCAGGGATCCACAAGGGCAGCCAGCCCTGTCTCAGCAAACTGACTCTCAATATCTTACTATGATCTTAAGCTTCTAAGGAAATAAAAACAGTTTCTCCGCTGGAAATGTTTGAGGAAGCTTTCCATAAAGCCACATGATATAAAATAATAATAATATAGTAACAAAATTGTACTACACAACACTGTTCAAATCAACCTCTTTCATCTTGGCAAATAAGAAGAGTATAAGAATTGCTTAGCTGCTACTATGTCCATTTCTTGGGTTCAAAGTAGAAATATTATAGAAATATAATATTAAATGTAATATTATAGAAATATAATTTCCAAGTCAGAGATAATAAATAGGTTTTATCACACATGCCAGCCCTGGAAACAATTATCTGAAGTGCTATGTTGAGGAGGATTCTGAGGCTCTGTTTAGGCAAATCAAGTGTGAAAGATACTATTGTCTGCCGCAGGCTCAGTGTTAAGCTGAGGAGAGGAATGGAAGTACCTATACCATATGTTCGCATGTGCTAAGCCAACATAGTCAACCCTAAAGTATTGTTCACTACTGTCATTAGATTAATGAATTAAAGTAGAAAGAAAAGAAAGCTGGCTGGGCCAAAACCACCGAGATGATCAACTTTAATGATAAATTAATCATAAACATTTTACTTTCCTTATTTTTCCATTAAGCTATCCAACTCTTTCCAGACATGTAAACCTGTCCTCATTCATAACCAGTTTACAAAATGGGCTGCTGTTCTGCATCAGCTATTTTTCCCAAGAACACCCTGGCACAATGGACCACAACTGGCATGTGAATTCAGCATCTTCACCCCCAGGGATGTGAATCCCATCCCCATTCCAAACCAAGAGGAAATTAACTGCCAGTTCTGATAGGAATGACATACTGACTCAGTACTCAGACCAAGCAATACACTCCTGCAGTCAGCAGACTACACACTGGTTGTATTTTCTAACAACACAAAAATGCTTCATTTGATTTGCTTCAAGCCTCACTGTTTGCCAGGAAGCCACTGAAGAGAAGCAGGTATCGAGTGTCTCAGAGGAAGACCCTCCCAGGGTTCATTGTTAAATCCAGAGGCAGAACCCAGAGCAATTACACTTCTGGTACAATTACCAGCATCACCCACTCCCTGCCAAGTGAGGAGGCTTGGCAGCTGAATAATACAGCTTTCATTTCAGATTTCCACTCCAATTAGCTGACGGTACTAGTCAATTGGCTGAATAAAACAAAATGCAGGGGAAGTTGAAAGGCCTCTATGTGGTTTGCAGAGCTGTGCCTTCGAGAACAATGATGAGATGAAAGGGACTGAAAAGCGAATTAGGAGACCCACTGCAACAAAAAGGCAGGCGGCAGACAGCCCATAGGTGGGATGGATGGTTTAAATGGTGTGCCAGAGATATGTAAGCTTACCATCCATCCCACCTACTGTTTGTTTTACTAATAGCAAGAAAATTAAATTGTTGCCCCTGAACTTACTGCCAGGTCTAGCTGGGACTTATTAGCATCACCAGCATATACATGCAAAGGCAAACATTCTCCTGAGAACTTCTAGCCTTTCTTTCTGCCCCACAGTCAACATTTACAGAGAAGTCACTGTGTGCAAAGCCCCACTAGTCATTTGCTCACGGTCTCATCAGTGACATGAAGTGCACAGGCATGAAATAAGCAGGAGACCACACAGTGGACAGCAAGGGAAGAGGGGGGTAGCCAGCAACTTCGAATAACTGGCCCATTAAAACTTGCTGACCAGTGCCAGAATCCTAGTGAATCCCACTGTGGTGTTCCAACAGAGTCCACAAGAGTCCTCCCAAGTTCTGGCTTGATAACTCCGTAACTCTTCCAGGGCTGAGCAGAATCAACCAGTGCCTTGGGCCCAGTAGTACGTAGTCCACGGCTCTGCCCTGCTCACGCATATTTTTCCAGACCTTATAGGAGGCTGACACCCACTCTTAACAGTCAGGGAGAATTCTATCTGGCCACGCTGAGGATAAACCTGACACTTCCAGTACGGTTGAGGAATGATTCAGTTAAAGACCACTATAATTTGTTTCCTGGGCTTCATCCAAAATATACTATATCAGTCTTCATTCATTTTTGGCCCCATGACTGACATACAGCATGGGACTTAAGGGGTGTTGTGACCTTGTCCTAAAGCCTCATGTCAAATGTAGGAAAGAGGAAGTATTCATTAGCTAAGCAGGGTTTGCTGCAAAACTCTGTAGTACAATATGCCCCTGAACCACAGTGTTCCATACACACAGGGTGGTTTAATAAGAGCCCCATCTAAAAATGGGAGGATGGCGAGCCACACAATGCAAAGAATGAAATGAGGCTTGGCAAGGATACGTGTATATTCGTAGAAAATAACAGTATTTGGGAAATAAGGGTCCCTTCTAAGGCATACCAACAGGTTTACTTCTGAGCTAGCAGATAGCTCTTATAAACAGAAAATGGCATCTTACTTAGCTGATCTGCATAAATAAAGACAGAAGACATGCAAAAGTTTCTAATACACATGCAAAAAAGAAAACTCTCAGGTAGTTTTACTTCGACTATCAATTAATCAGCCCAGAAGTTGTTAACCATCAAGTTAGCTTTGTGTACATACAGTATTTATAGTAAGTAAAGACTTTCTACAGAGGGGAAAAATATCTTAAAATACTAATGGAGACCATGAAAGAAATTTGATATATTTAGCCTTTATAATAAATTCTACATTCCCATTTCTTAAGTTAGAAAACATAACTGGTTATATATTATTATTATTGTTAATATTTTGAAAGAGTCTGGCTCTGTCGCCCAGGCTGGAGTGTAGTGGTGTGATCTCAGCTCACCGCAACCTCCACCTCCTGGGTTCAAGCCATCCTCCCACTCCAGCCTTCCAAGTAGCTGGAACTGCAGGTGCACACCACCACATCCGGCTAATTTTTGTATTTTTTGTAGAGACAGGGTTTTTCCATGTCACACAGACTGGTCTCAAACTCCTGAGTTCAAGCCAACTGCCCACCTCGGCCTCCCAAAGTCAGTTATGAGCCACTACTCCCAGCCTGTATTATTTTTTAATAAACATGTGTTAATTTCTTTAAAAAGAAAGAAAAAGAAAAAAAGCTACTAGTATTCTTGAAATTTTTACAGTAACATTCATAAGAAATGTCCATATTTTTGAAATGAGCTGCTAAATAAAATGCTAGAGAGAGAATAGGTACAATCAAAGGTTGCACTAGTCTCACACCTTCAGATTAGAAGATTTACTGTCTGAATGGACTGTAATATTTTATTGCTTTGACTGTTCTGCTAATGAAATTAGATTATATGGAACATGAGAAACGTGCTAAAATTTTCCACATTTGGCTCCTTTCCACAATACAGAAAAATTGCCACTACAGGTAAGAACAAGATTGTAGCTGTACTCATAGTAGACAACATATTTTTTGAGAACTGCCTGGACTTGTTTCAGTCCAGACCTTGTGGGCCATTTGGTATCTGTTGTAACTACTCAACTATGTCAACTCAACTTTGTCAACGTTGTAGATAAAAAGTCACAGACAATATGTAAATAAATCTGCAATGGCTAGGTTCCAATAAACCTTTACTTCGGGATACTGACATATCATTTTCATGTGTCACAAAATATTTTTCTTTTTCAACCATTTAAAAATGTAAAATCCATTCTTGGCTGAATTTGACCAGCCATAGACAGAATTTGACTCACAAGCTATAGTCTGCAAACATCTGATCTACTGCATCAAAAAAAAAAGGAGAAGGAAGTGTGAATCAACAGAATAGATTGTGTTTGTAACATTCAAAGGGATAAATGAGGGAACCATGTTAAGGATTCTGGTCAATTTGGAGATGATAAAGCGAGAGGAGTCTTCAAAGAGTTAATCATCTGCTCCAATCCACATCACTCCTGCCCTCTGACTCTTGAGCCTGCTGATAAAATTCCAGCTCCCTTTCCTGTCCTTGAGCTGTACTAGAGGATAGGGATGAGCAAGACTGTCAACCCCGCTGTCAGTGAGAATGATGGGCCTTCATTACCTGATTCTAAACTGAAAAGAAAAGTATTACTACTTGGATACCTGCCTATCACAGAGCAAAGCAAGCTATTTTCTGCAGAGAAAACAAAAGGAACTAACTTCTGCCAATGAAAAGATCCTTCATGAAATTTATTATCTATGGAGTGGCAGCAAAAATAGGCCCAACAAAATGTTAAGTTCCAAATTTGTAGCTGCAAGGCAATTACTTATCCTGACATCTCAAGTAAACTCTGGAGAAAGCTCAACCTTCTCAACAAAGTTTATTATTGTTTCTCAAGGATGAAACAGGTATCTCAAACAAATATATTTTAAATTCAACATGTTAGTTAGAGATGCTTAATCAATCTGATCTGGCAGGTGCCTCTTTTCAAAGCTTTCTTAAAATACACTTTTGTTTAGTAACATATATTATCTGTCCTAGAAACTGGCTGATATCTACATTACACATGATCAATTGTTGCTATGTGTAAAGAAAAAGCAATTAGGAAATATATTATTTGTGGTTCTACTTCCACTGTTTATAAGCAGATAATACATTTTTTGTTTGCTTTAAAAAAGTTTTAATATTTTGATTTTCTAAAATAATAGGTATTTGGTGTGAAATAAAACATACTCATGAAAATTCAAATAGAATTCATTTGCTAAAAGACAAAAATGGCTTTAAATGAGGTAGAACTTCATTCTTAAGCAAATAATTCACTCTGATAACAGATGTATAAGTAGGGCTGTAATTCACAGATATATTAATAGATCTTTCCTAATAAGAACATTAAATAGCATTTGGTTTATAGCATGAAAAAATAAAATCATCTCCAAAATGAGAAAGAGAAAAACCAGCAAAAGAATGTAATTACCATAGAAGCACTTCTTGAATTATATTAGAGCTGAAATCCCATATTAGGGAAAATGAACCCTAAAATAGACCATGTTCCCTCTATAAATATAGAAAGAAATGTGTCTTTTGTAAGCTTCATTTTTTGTGAATTGAAAGGATACGTAAAGAATTTGTTTTAATGATCATTTCCTAAGAAATATCAAATTTTAGAATCACACAGAGAAGGCAAACTCAACTATTTGGATGCAAGCAACCTACATGCGTCACCTTCTCACTGATCTCCCAAGCCAATTGGTTGCTTGTCCCCTCCCACAGGTGACAAGTGGGTGGCTCTGGGTTTGGAACGATGCCGAATCATCATTTGTTTCAATACCTCTGGGAACACTGTTTTGACTGATTCTGGGGCTAACTCTCTTCAGTTTCAAGAGTAGGGCCAGGATGACAGTGGATCCAAACATTCTACAGAGTAATTCTCTTAGATCTGCCATTAGACAAGATCCAAGAGCCAGGTCAGAACCTAGGTTTCAATCAGATATCATAAGACAAACAGTATGCACTTGACGATCCATCGCCACACAATCTGCAACTGTCCATTCCTGGCTTGGTGCTGCAATGCTCACCTAAGGAACTGTATTGCACTTGGGAAATGCATAGTCAACTCCTCTCCAATTCAGAATAGGTTGAACACATCACAGCATATGTGAGCATATTTCCAGATATACGCCAAACTTATCACCCTCTATGCACAAAGAGAGAGCTGTGAGGTAGCCTAGTGTGCTGTATTTTAAGCATAGAGCCTTCTAGGATTATTCCCCTCTTCCTATGTGTGTATCCTCCAAAATCAATCAAATTTCTTAAGAGTCCAAGAGAGGAGAGACCAGGATGGACAGAATTATCATATTTCATTAGATAAAATATTAACATAAATACAACTTGTGTGTGTGTGTGTGTGTGTGAGAGAGAGAGAGAGAGACAGAGAGAGAGAGAAGAGGGAGAGAGAAAGAGAAAAGAAGAGGAAAAGAGGAAAAAAGGAGAGGGGAGGGGAGGGGAGGAGAGATGAGATATCTTGTAGGATCACGAGTTAAAAGGAATAGGAGCTTGCCATAGCTACTGTCCATTGAATGAACGCTGAAAATCTGGCACAGTACCAGGTAAAATTATTCATAAAAATTTCAGTGAGTGATAACAACAGCCAACAACAGATTTTGCAGACCTTGAGCAGGTGCCTTAAGAGCTAACAAAATAAACGTAGGTATAAGCAGACTAAACACGGGAGATGAGGAAAGCAGGCTCTTATCTCTAGAATGAATCTTCAACCTGTCCTCATCTCTCGGGCTCCTCTGCCACATCTGGTCCAGGCCACTCTCACCTCTTACCTGGGCTGCAGCTCTGTCAGGCCCCCCACAGAACAGTCCTCTTCCAGACATGCCCCCTAACAATTTTGCCTACAGCAACCAGATCATACCATTCTCATAAGTGATAGTTAATTTTATGTGTCAATGTGACTGGGCTAAGGGATACCTTGAAAGTACTATTTGGGGGTGTATCTGTGAGGATGTTTCCAGAAGAGATTAGCATTTGAATGAGTAGACAGTAAACAAGATCTGCCCTCATCAATAGAGGAGGGCATCCTCCAATCCATGCAGGGCCTGAATAGAACAAAAAGCCAGAGGAAGGGCAAATTCTCTCTCTCTCTCTTTCCTTGAGCTGGGACATCCAGCTTTTGCCCACACCAACCAACTCCATAATAAATCTCTCCTATCTGTCTGTCTATCTATCTATATCTATCTATCTCTCTCTCTATCTATCTATCTATCTATCTATCTATCTATCTATCTATCTTTTCATTGGTTCTGTTTCTCTGGAGAACCCTGACTAACACATCATCCTAAAAACACATCAGTGCAATCTCACAGACCAGATAAACTCAAATTTCTCATCAGGTCTGTCAGGCCCCTGGCATTGCTTCAGCCTCATTCCTTAGGCATCCTTAGTCATATTGGTCTTCTATCAGCTCCTTGAAAATACTCTCCTGTGGCCATGAAGGTTTCTTTTCTCTGACACAGTCTCTCCCTTCTTCTTCTGATCCAGCTTCTCTCACTCTTAAGATTCCACTTCCTCATCCAAGTCTTCCCTGACTGCTCCATCCAATGTAGGCCCATATTATTCTCTATCGTGGCTTCCCATTTCGCTTCATGGCACCAAAAACAACTGGAAACCATTCTGTTTATATCTGCTTTACTCCCTGAAAGATAAGGCCCTAAGAGTAAGAACAATTTACGCTCAACCCCCAGGGCCCAGAACTGCAAATATTTGTGAAATGAGAGAATAAACAATGGTCCATTCCCCTCTCCTTCCCTTCCTATTATTTATAACAGTGACGGTTTCCAAGAAATAGATCACTCACAAAAGAATATATTCTTAGTTGGCTCATTCATGAAATCATTCCCTTATGCATGTATTTATGTACTGATTTAATCATTTATAGTGAATATATGTTGAGCCCCTACTAAGTTCAAACTATGGAAAGGAATGCAGCAAAAGAGGTATGGATTGTGTTTGTGCATCTTGACCAAAAATACAAATAATAACAGTTATAAAAATCTATACTGAATTCATTTAAGTGGGAACATGGGCCAGATATTTGCAAGAGAAGCATTCTGGGGCAAATCTAGACAAGCCTGAAGTCTAAACCATTTAAATGAGAAAGAACAACTTTTTATTTCCCTTCCATTTAATTTTACTGTGTTCATTCATTCATTCACTGATTAATAAGTATCTACCAAGCACATCTGATGCCCCAAGCACTGTGCCAAGTGGTGGGCACACATGTCAGGGAAAGAAAAAGACCAGGATCTGTAAGAAATGACATGGTATTACAGGTTCTACAATAACAGGCTAAGAGAGGACTCAACCAATGAAAGACACCAAAAATAAGAAGCACTAAATTCCAGAATAAGAAAAGAAGTTTTCACTAAAAACTATTTTATGCACACCCACATTCATAGCAGCAATATTCACAATAGCCAAAAGGTGGAAGCGACCGAAGTGTCTGTCAACAGATGAATGGATAAATAAAATGTAGTCTATACGTACAATGGAATATCAATCAGCTTAGGAAGGAGAATGCTGATACATGCTCCAAATTGGATGAAACTTGAGGATATTAAGCTGAGTTAAATAAGCCAGTCACAAAATGACAAATGCTGTATAGTTCCACTTATATGCAATATACAAAGTCATCAAATTCGTAAAGAGAGAATAGAATGGGGGTTGCCAGGGTATCGGGGAAGAAGGAAATCGGGAGTTGTCTAATGGATATAGAGTTTCCACTTTGCAAGATGAAGAGTTTTGTGGATTGTTTGTACAACAACATGAATACACTTAACATTACTAAACTGTACAGTGAAAAATAATTAAGGAGGTAAATTTTATTTTATATGTATTTTACCACAATTAATATTTTTTTTAAACAAACAAAATTGTATAGACCAGGGTGAAGTTACACAGTATGGCTGAGATAGCCATCAGGTGTCCCCCAAACCTCACTTCTCTCTGCACCTTGACACTTACCAACTGGCTCCTGATTGACTGCTTTAGAGACGGCAGTGGGGGTGGGGGTGCGGGGTGGGGCACATTTGACATAGTCATTAATCTCAAGGAACACAGACTGTGGTCCTAGATCATAACAACTGGGAGGACAGCCTTTGTGCAAAGAAGGCTGGTTTTTGTCCCCTAATTCTGTGACAAGGGCCCCTCAGTTCATCCAAGGTTGTCAAGATAAGACTGGCTAGTAATGTCATATGCATGCAGACAAATTAAAATAAACAGCCAGGTAAAGCTGCACAACTCACTTGCACACAGTACAGGGCTGTTTTTCTCAGTTGTGGATGAGTAAATTAATTGGCTTTGGCACAGGGAACCTATTGGCCTGAGAGAAATTTCTGCTGTAAAATCAAAAACACTTTTCACAGGCAGCTCTCAAAGAAATCTGAAAGGTACCCACAAAGTGTACTGCTTTTATCAAGATGTATGTGGGATGTTCAGATAAAATGAAGGATTTGCTTTAAAACTTTCCAGGTAAAAAATTAAAAATGGGAAAGGCAAATGAAACAGGATTGGCAAATGTTAATAATTCTTGAAGCCAGATGAAGGGTACATGAGGTTCATTATACCATTCTCTCAACTTCTATGTTTGCTTAAAACATTTCTCAGAAGTTGATTTATGTGTTAAATGTGTATGTGGCAAAACAATTTATGACAGGCTTGTGGACAACTTCAAGACAGATACAGAATTTAGATTATTCCTAACCCAACAAGATACTATCAAGTTAAGCAAGAAGATTTATGACTGATAGAAAGTAACAGTACCTTTGCCTAACCAAGTCATAGAACACAAGTTTACTGGCTAGGAGATGGAGCAAGATTTACGAAAGGAGACATTTTTAGCCTTTTACTCCTCTGCTGTTTTCAGCTACATCAATCCAGTCTACAAAGAGAGCCACAGCAGAAAACTCAGTTCCTGCCACCAAATTCCCCAGAGCCAACTACATTCCTGAAGATGCACAGACCTTATTGTTTGAGTTCCACCTCCATGCTAAATTCAGTGGCAACAATAAATAATGAACCTACCACCTATTAAAGTTATCTGTGCACATTTGAGACCCAGGAATTATACACATGAATGCTTCTAACTTGAAAAAGCACCCCACTTGTAGGTGACTAACTTTTGACCTTGAGAAGTCACCAAGGTGATGACCAATGAAAACTGAACAAAAGCAATAGAGGAAATGGTTCCCTGCCCAAGAAGAATGCTCAGTCAGTGTTTGTGGAGTTAATGAATTTAAAAAATTATTTAAAGACATTTTGGGCAACTGTCTACCAAATTTCTCCTCTCTGTAGTCTCCATATTTGACACAGAATACAGTTTAAAAACATCACTCTTTAAATGTCCATATTCTCCTAGCAGTCAAGTATATCTGTTATACATTTTAATATAATTTATCCTGATTACAAAAGCTCTATGTGCTTACTCCAGAAAACTTGGAAAATAAGACATGAAAAAAGACCACAATAACTACTGTTACAATTTGGTTTCCTTCACTTGTGTCTTATAGAGACAGACAATAAAGAAATGACGTCCCAGACTCTTTTGCTGCAGGTGTGTTCACCTGACTGCATTTTAGCCAATGGCCAAGTCAATGAATATAGCGTGTGTAACTTTTGGGTCATACCCAAGTGAAACGCACTTGAAGGAATTATAGAAGGAGGAGAAAAATGTTCACGTTCTGCCCTTTCCCTTGCAATGCAAACCTTATTGACCATACAACCTTGAGGGATGTATGGATCAACAAGACAGAAGGAACGTGGGTGTACAAAATTGTGGAGCCACATTCTAATCATGGTAGGCCAGTTAGATCTTTCCCTTTGGGATGGAAACACTCCTTCTTCTCCCAGCTGCCAGGATTGTAGAGTAGGACTTGCTCTCGGCTGAAGGGATCTGTGTCTCACAATAGTATTTCTGCCTGCCATCAGCCTGCATCCAGAGACTAGTCCTTAAGGAGGTACAAAACCCTGGCTCCTTTGTCTAGAGGCACAGCCAACTGGGAATCACCGTCTCAACTCTAGAGCTCCCATGGGATCAGCTGAAGCCTCTGTTGTGACTGTGTCACAATGCACCTTCTCTCTCTGCTTAGCTTTGCTTCCCTGATACTCATAGTGTTTTCCCCAAGAACATTCTCCAATAAAACACTTATACACCAATTTCCATTCCAGAACTTATTTCTCAGGGAATTCAACCTTTGCCCATAAGCCACTGTTATTTGCTCAGTCACAGTAAATAGAATCTATATTTCAATGAATTCAAGGAATTATGTGCTTAGCTCAGTGTTGGAAATTCTAAGTTGATATCACGTTTGACCCTGTGAGTGTGTGAAATATGGTATAGTAAAAGGCATGAAAATAAATAAGGAATAAATAAGCGCATTTACAGAAAATTTCCTATCCTTGGTCTTGTAAAACCCACTAGGTTTACTCCACACCACTTTCAAAGAAGTAAAAGTCAGGCTTGCTTGCAAGTCCTAATATCCTTGCATTCTTATTCTCTGGTTCCCTTAGGACAGACTTTTATTGCCTTTGTACAGATTATCTGTTCAGACTGACTTCTTTGATTTACCAGTCTCTCCCTTTCTTAAGCTCCTTTGACTTGGTTTTGGGGGTACAGGTATAGTCCACATCTCCAGACAAGAGTCACTACTACCCCAAGCCTACAGGAAGAGAAGAGGTGATGCACAAAATGCAGCAAGTGCAAGAGGAAAGAGGTCATAGAAGGTTCCACAGAGAGGGTAACATTTTAGATGAGATTTGAAGGACAGATAAGAATTTGCAAAAGTGACAATTTTCTAGTTTTACATACATTTTAAAAGTATTTCTTAGCCAGTATTCACTGCAAAATTATTCACAATGGCCAAAATGTGGAAGTAATTCAAGTGTCTTTAACAGATGAAAGATGAATGAAGGCATATATATTCATATATATATATATATATATACACACACACACACACATATATGTATACACACACACATATACATCTGATGGAATATTAGCCATAAAAAGTAATGAAGCTCTGATACATGCTACAACATGGATGAACCTTGAAAACATACTACGTGAGATAAGCCAGACACAAAATGGCTGATCTTGTATAATTCCATTTATGAAATATCTATAACAGGCAAATTTTGAGAGAGAGAAAGTAGATAAGGGGTTACCAGAGGTGGAGAGAGGGGAGAATGGAAAGGTACTGCTTAATGGGTACAGGGGATTCTGTTTGGGATAATTTTTAAAATTGGGAAACATATAATGGTGATGGTTGCACAACACCATGAATGAGATTAATGCCACTGAATTGCACAGTTAAAATGTTAAAATGGCAAATTTTATGTTGTACATATATTACTACAATTTTTTTAAAAGATGAGATTACTTCATATCAGAACTTTACTTGAGTCCAAGTCTAAGGAACAATTTGATGAAGTGAAACAACTTCCCAAGCCCCTGGACCCATGCCGGGTGGTCTAGGTGAAGAGCCCTTGGAAGGCAGCTAGAGAGGACAGGGGCTCAGACAAATGCTTGCCACAACACAGCTTTCCCCATGCCTTCTCCATGGATCCTGTGTTAGCCCAATGAGCAGACAAGTTCAAAGGCAGTATTTTAGCCATAGCTCCTTTTATTAGGTGTCAGAATCAGCCTTCTGCCTCCCTGCTTTTTCAATGACAGTATATAAACTTTCACAAGTTGACTTCTTTTTAAAAATATATTGAAGGATGGCATTTCTCCATAGGGTGGATAGTAGGTGCACCTGTCTTCAGTGTATGGCTCAACAATACTTTTACACATTCAGACAGTCATGCAACTACCACACACGTTTCCACAGATAAACTTTCCAACACCAAGAAGTTTCCTTCATGTCCTTTCCCTATCTATAACCCACCCCATCCTGAAATAACCCCTTCCCTACTTCTATAAATATCTATTAGTTATGTCAGGCAATTACTTTCAGGATGAAACTTCTCACTATAATTTAAGCACTTAGACATCCACACTGCCTTTCTTTGGCAATAATTACCGTCTCTCCCTATGGGGAGGCCATGATGGCCAACACCATATGCACACAGAGAGGATAACGCTCCCACTTCAGTAAAAGGAAATGAAGCCCCAGAGGATGTGGACATGGGTTGCCCATAAACTCCCCACATTGTGCAGCCAGAGGGAAGGCAGCTTACTGCTTCTCTGGAGGCACTGCCACCTAACAGGACCTGTGATTTTATAACCTAACAATCATTGATTTCTGCCAGGAGCTCCAATACCTACAATTCCCCTGCTCTGCAATGATTGTGTAGCCATAGATAATTCACTTAACTTCTCTGTTTCAGATGCTGCCATACCAGGCAAACTTGTTTTCCATAATTGTATCATCTTTCTCATAGGCACAGACAGGACAATGACACATGAGCCATCCCTATGGCCCCAACTTCTCAGAGCATACAAATGTCCCTGAGATGTGAAAAGCTTTGGGCAGAGGAAGGCAAAGCAAAAGCTGACACTCTGTGGAAGTCAGGAAAGCCCAAAAATATAACTGTTGTTTCTTACAAATCAGGGCACCTTCGTAAGAGATGTGTGTCTACTCATTATGCACCAGAGACTGTGTATTTGGTGCTGAGACTCCAAAGTGATACAGACCTAAGCCTGATAGATTCTGGTGGGAGAATAAACAGTACATGCAAATACAAAGCTTATCACAATGGCTAATTTATATGCAAAATGATCCGTGCTATGACCGAGGTATGAGTGGCTGAGAATGAGAACACAGAGACCAGGGCCTTCAGCTCAGCTTTGGGGAAACAGGCTTCCGGGAGGTAGTTCCAGATTAAGTCTTGGAAGCTATTAGATAGATTAAATAAAAGAGAGCTGTGAGGGCCAGGGAAAAGGGAAAGAGAGAGAAGCAGCTGTTCCAGGAAGAGGAAGTGCAGGAACACAGGTCCTGGGGAGTGAAGTGGAATGGCACAGTGTGCTGTGTGCTACCATTGCATAAAGGGTGAGGAGGACTAGCAAGAGATGTGCTCAGCACAGGCCGGGTCAAGAAAGGTAAAGAGCTTAGGCGACTCTGCTACGTGAACCCCAGACAGGACACAGCCTGAGAACTGCAGAAACTCCGGCACAGAGAGCTAAAAAGTGCAGAGTCGATGGGCTGTTCTGGCTTTGTCAGTTCATTTTCAAGGCAGGTCAACAGGAAAGAAGGTAAATGAAATTAGCCTCCTTGACAACTTATTCAGAATCAAATACTCCTCTTAATTAAGAGCAGTTATTTTCAAAGGTCAGTTACAATATGATCCTGCTTCTATGACCCTTGCAGTAACAGATAAGTTAGCCATGGAGATTCTGACAGTTTAAGGTTCTGTCCTCAGAACCACAGAAATGCACAAACCTCAGAGAAAAGGGCAGAAAACAGATGGCTCACTCCAAATGGGGACTCAAGGAAAGTGTAAGATATAGGCTGTTGACAGAGGTGTAGGTAGGGTAAAGGAAACCCCAGGCAAACAGAGATAGCCATTAGCACTACCAGGTCTGAACAGACATAAAGGAGAGTAGTTCCAGAACCCAGAAGAGTTGTGGCCTTTTGGGGACAGAGGAAGCCACCCAACTGGAGGGAGGGAGCTGAAGTATCCCTACTTCACGTTCCTCCCACACTCCACCCCACACCCGATCTCCTGTGGTGTCTTCCATTGCTTACACCCAACTGGAAGCCAGAGAGGAAGGGGCCCATTAGTGCATGCAACCTCCAGCGTTAACTACTGAAGACAGCAAACTCTACGCTGTGCTTTTGGAGCATGGACTTACATATATAATGGGTATAAAAACTATAATTCATTTTTGTCTGTTCAGTATGACCTAAACTAGGTATGGCTTTTCTGTAAAAATAATTATACTTTGGGTTTGTTTGGTTTTTTTTTTTTTTTTTTTTTTTGAGATGGGGTCTTGCTCTGTTACCCAGGCCGGAGTGTTGTGGCACAATCACAGCTCACTGCAGCCTCGACCTCTCTGACTCAAGAAATCCTCTCACCTTAGCCTCCCATGTAGCTGCAACCACAGGCATGTGACACTACACCTGGCAATTTTTTATTTTTATTTTTTTTCGTAGAGACGGGGTCTCATTTTGTTGCCCAGACTGGTCTTGAACTCCTGGGCTCAGGTGATCCTCTCGCTTTGGTCTCCCAAAGTGCTGGGATTACAGGTGTGATCTGATACACCTAACCCCTAGAATTCTATATTGTATGAACTTAGGAAAAGTTATGGAAGAATATACAAAGTTTTAATGTCATCTTGACTACTTGTTACAATAAGCATGTGGTGATAAATTATAATGTAGAAAAAGTTTAATATAAGTAAACAATGAAGTTTCGAAAACCAGTCCTACAAATAAAAATTTATAATTGCTGAGACTTTCCAGAACATTTTACATTTCTCTAAATGCATCCTTTATTTCCTAAAGTTTTCATTTATGCTATTTCACTGAAGATTTCTCCCTTCGTTTCTTGTATCATCTTTTTGATTTCCTTAAATTGGACTTCACCTTTCTCTGGTGTCTCCTTGATAACTGACCTTCTGAATTCTTTTTCTGGCAATCCACAAATTTCTTCTTGGTTTGGATCCATTGCTGGTGAGCTAGTGTGATTTTTGGGGAGTGTGAAAGCACCTTGCTTTGTTATATTAACAGATTTGTTTTCCTGGTTCCTTCCTATTTGGTTTGGCTACGTCAGAGGGAAGATCTAGGGCTCAAGGCTGCAGGTCAGATTCTTTTGTTCCATGAGGAGTTCCCTTGATGTAGTACTCTCCCCCTTCTCCTAGGGATATGGTTTCCTGAGAGACTAGCTGTAGTGATTGTTATCTCTCTCCTGGATCTAGCCATCCAGCTGGTCTACAAGGCTCCAGGCTGGTACTAGGGGTTATCTGAACAGAATCCTGTGATATAAACTGACTGTAGGTCTCTTACCCGTGGATACCAGCACAGTATTTGGGGTGTCTCCCGGGTCCTACAAGAGCTATCCACTTCCTTCAGAGGGTATGTGGGTTCTCTCAGCTTTCCTGGATTATTCTTATAGTAGTTCTGGAGCAAAAATTCACAATGCGAGTCTCATATACTGTTGTGTCTGTCCGAGTGGGAGCTGCAATCTTGTCCTGCCTGCCGTCTGCCATGATCAAAAATTTATCAACGAAGTCATCTCTTCATTCTAAAAGACCTGAATTAGGAAGGTTTGACAGTGCATTTTGCCTCATGTATTTACTCACCCTGCAAAGGACCTTGAATCCAGAGGAAAGAACACCAGATTGAAAGAAGTTATAAGAGCTGGATCTCTCAATCTGTAGTCCTGAGACCTGGATTCTTTTCAAATTGCTCCTTGTAACTTTGCTAATTACTTTAGCTCACTGAACTACGGTTTCATGACAAGCAAAATAAAATAATAACAGTTGCCTCATAGATGGCTGGGAGGATGATGGAACCTACCAGAAGCAAGTATCTATCATTACTACATCTCCCTCTTCCCCTTTGAAAGCAAGAAATTTTAGATCAGTATTTCTGTATTATCTTTGAAATATGTAGAGTGCCACGATTATACTTTTCCCATCTAAATGGAAAAAATTACTTTGTTTTAAAAGCTTCCCTATATCTGTAGCCCAAAATATTCCTTATAAACTTTAATTTATCTGAGATGGCAATTTAAAAGTAATCACAGGTTCTAATTTAGTTTCAGATTTGGGAGTATTATAGTCACTTTGGCGAGCCTGACATCTGCTGCATTCTTATTCTCCTTGGATTAGTCTCCAAAAGAATACAACAAAAGAAGAAGAAAAAGTTTTAATTGAGGTATTGTAGGACATTCCATTTCATTTCCAGACTTTGCAAGGATTGGATTACAAGGTTTAATGGGTGGCTTCAGAGAAAAGTCCTTCCATTTCTTAATGAAGGCTTTAAACACACAGTATTCACTGCAGTCCTTTGGTGATAACTATGCATTTGGCATAATTTTTAAAAATAGCTTTATCTCAACTGGTGCCTATTTTAAAAAGAGCTCCACTTGAGCACACCTCAGGATAACTAGGCCCTACTGCCACCAGCCAGAAGCTTTCAGAAAGATCACGATCACCTGTGCCTCCTTGACAACTGCCAGACAATGTTGCCATTACTCAGCAGCAACCGATAAAGGTGGAACCATTTTCACAAAGGAAGCAGGAGATTCCCATGAGCAGAAAGAGGGACAGCAGGTCCTAGGCTTTGTCTACTACCCCATTAGGCTAGAAGTCAGGGGGCCAACATTTTATACCCAGTTAAGTCATCTGGAAAATGGGATCAACTAAAATTTCCCCAGATCCCCTCGAATGGCATAACTTTAGGGTTCCTCCCAGCCATTTCTATTAAAATGCTTAAATAAGTTCATTGTTTAGTTACTCTGTTAAAGAAAAAATGAAATATGAGGGAACATTTGTGCAAGACGTGTATTTCTACAAATATTGTGTGAACTAATTTTTCTAAAAGGAAATAATATAATAACAGTATTATAAAAACACCCTTAGAGATAGTATAGTTGTTTCCTAAGGCTGTTGTAATACATTATCAAAAATTTTGTGGCTGAAAACACAGAATAGGTGTTATCTTATGGTCCTGGAAGTGAGAAGTCTGAAATCGGTTTAGCTGGGCTAAAGTCAAGGTGTTGGCTGGGCAGGTTCTTTCCTAAGGCTCCGAGGGTAGAACCTGTCTCCTTGCCCTTCCAGCTCCAAGTGGCCCCCCTATTCCTTGGCTCACAGTCTCTTCCTCCATCTTCACAGCACATCATTCCAGTCGCTGCTTCTATCATCACATCATCTTCTCCTCTGTAGTATAACTCCCCCTGCCTCTCTCCTAAAAGGACCCTGGTGATTACATGACTGAGCCCATCTGACTATCCAGGATACTCTAACTCCCATCTTAAGAACCTTATCTTAATCCCATATGCAAAGTCCCTTTTGCCACGTAAGAATTATACATGGTTATATGTGATTGAGATATGAACAACTTGGGGCTATTGGCCTGTCACAGGTAGCATGTTTGTGATTTTCAGTTTGAAAATAGTAAGCTGTCTGCTAACTACTGCCTTTAGAATTCTGTATACAGTGGATAAAAGGTCTGTCCAAGAACCCAGCGGGCCCTTTTCCTCTTCCTTCCCCAGGCTCCCTCTCAAGCAGGAGGGGCAGGGACTGCCCTGGGGAAACAGGCATCATTCGGTTACAGCAAGAGGCCAGACTGCTGCAATGCAGTCTTAGCAGTCTGATCTGCACCTGCCACAGCAAAGACAGCAAAATGCACCTTTGTTCCCTCCCCTCTCCTCTTTCTGCTGCTGCTCCCAGAGCCCCCTCTTGGAGGGAAGCTTAGGTTCTAACCATTACAAGTTCTCCAGGCCACTGGACCAGCCTTCTCCATTATTTTCAAATTTCTCTTTTCTACTCCCAACCTGACAGTTCAACAGTAACTAGATTACACATTGGTTCGAGTTGCTGATTCAAGTAATTCACATACAGATTTGAAAGAACATTTCTCTTTCAGAGAGTTATTTTATCACACTGAAAGAGTCTAGGCTGGACGTGGTGGCTCACGCCTATAATCCCAGCATTTTGGGAGGCCGAGGCGAGCAGATCACTAGAGCCCAGGAGTTCAAGACGAGCCTTGGCAACAAAGTGAGATCCTCTCTCCACAAAAAATTAGCTGGGTACAGTGGCACATGCCTGTTGTCCCCGTTACACAGGAGGCTGAGGTGGGAGGATTGCTTGAGCCCATGAGATCTAGGTTGCAGTGAGCCGAGATAGCACCACTGTGCTCCAGCCTGGGCAACAGAGAAAGACCCTGTCTCAAAAAGAAAAAAAGAAAAAAGAAAAAGAAAGAAAGAAAGAAAAAAAAGAAAAGAAAAAAGAAAGAAGAAGAATCTAACTGTTTGGGATGACCATCCTTTTAACTTCTCTGCTCTTTTTAGTGGTGCCTAACCTCTTGTCACTCATGGACTCGACATTACATCTAACTATTGTCAAGGACTCCTATTACCACCTCAAGCTCCACCACCCAGCAAGTCCCCTGGAGCTTAGGAAACAGAGCAAAATGCAAATGCCCTTCACCGTGTATTTGGAGACTTCCTAAGCAGAGTCTCCTTAGCACCTATGCCCTGCAAGAAACTAGTATCCATCACTATTCCCCAAAAATACAGGAAAAAAAGTGAAAAACGTAAGAAAGAAGACATGGCTCAAAACATATCAAGTTGTCCTTAGAAGTTTCCCATAATTTGCTTTCATTGTAAAGATGACTTTGATTCTTTTCACTTAGAAACTCTAAATCAGACATAACATTTTGAATTTTAAAGAATACACAATCTAAAAAGTCCAGAGTTAGTCAATGTAAATGGTCTTCTCCATATGGTGCACTTTGTGGACTATGAAAAGGGGGAATAAATTGGTGGTAAAAGCCAGGGCAAGATTTATAAAGCTTAGTGATAATGATCCCAAAAATCAGTCCAGACACACACATTGGTTCTTGAAAATGAACCAAATAGCCCTTAAATCTCTGATAATTATGCCTTTAAAAGAGAAAGTTTTACTGTAATTTACTCCTTTAGTTAAGAGTAATCTTACTCTATAATTGCAATCTCTGTATGAACGAAGATTAGCTACATTTACTTTGGAAAAGCATCACTCATTTTATCTCAGGCAAAATGAAAGTCTTTCCCTGACAGTTCTATAACATGACTGCATTGTACTCCATTGTACCGATGTTTAGCTAGTTCATATAGAGCTGATTCTTGTTACTCATGGTAGTTTTGTTCTAAAATGTCACCACAAACACTGAATTAAAAAATACTGAACTATTGCTTTTTGGAGAAATATAGGCTTGGGATTCCATGAGCCTCTGACCACAACATTTTCATCAACTGATCAATATATAACCTTGTTTTATGTCTGTTTCTTTTTACAGAACCTTATTTAATATATATTGTTAATTAATTAACTTTGAACTCATGACCAACAGCACTATAAATCATGCCTTAATAAAGCTTACCTAACGCAAGTGTTTGTAAGGCATATCACAGCCTTTTTGCACTCAGGAACACTAGATAGCCCTTTAGCATTATGTTTGGGGACAATTTTCAACAGTAAGATTGCTAACGAAGATGTGAAAAGTTAGAACACAAAATGGACCACAAAAGGATATTTGTCTACAGTATAAAACAAGAAGAGGGAATGTTACCTTGTTAGACCTTAATTGGGAACATGTGTTTCAGGAGACTCAAATTTTTCACCATGCTGAATATGTCCATAAATGGTCACAAAAATGCCCTGAGTGTTGATTTGGAGGTTACAAACAAACTTTAGTTGAGTAGGTAAATTTGCAAAAACAGAATCCACAAATAATGAGGACTGGCTGTACTATCTCTTATCCCTCAGTTATCTGTAAGTCCCTGCCTCATTCATTGAGAGGGCTCCCAGTCCCTAACGTCCGCCCACACTTACCCCATTTTATCACACGTTATTGCCTGGGAATAGTGTAATGAAATTCCCAATGGCTACAGGAGAAGCACTCAATTAATGTTTGTTAAATAAATCAAACCAGTCTGACTGACCCTACAGGAAGTTTTAGTCATTACTCCCAAAATTAGCATTATGAAATGGTCCTATTATTATTTTCAATACCCCAAGTACCAAGAAACACTATTAATTTTTTAAATGATAGCTGGGTTCACCCATTATGTTCTGGAACATTCACATCCACAAATAAGAAAGCCCAGCTCACTACCCCAGGTACAGTCAGAAGAGTGGGAGATGTGATGGTCAAGAGGAGGGAAACCAGAGCAAAGCAGAAGTAGCCAAATCCTAGATCCCGGCCACAGGGCCAATCTGTGCATAGATTGTGAACCCCTTGCCTGAGGCAGTGCTCAACACTTGGATGTGGGAGCTTGGGAGCTTGATAAAATATGTGGGCTCCATGTTCTACACCAGACCAAATAAGACAGAATCCCAGAGGTGGATCCAGAAAACTGACTTTTTTTTCTTTTGAGACAGAGTATTGCTCTGTCACCCAGGTTGAAGTGCAATGGTGCCATCTTGGCTAACTGCAACCTCTGCCTTCTAGGTTCACGAGATTTTCCTGCCTCAGCCTTCTGAGTAGCTGGGATTAGAAGTGTGCGCCACCTTACTCAGCTAATTTTTGTATTTTTAGTAGAGATGGGGTTTCACAACATTGCCCAGGCTGGTCTCAAACTCCTGACCTCAAGTGATCCACCCACCTCAGCCTCCTGAAGTGCTGGGATTACAGGTGTAAGCTGTGGCACCCAGCCCAGAAAACTGAATTTTAAGAGGCTCCCTGTCAATGCTTATGCAAACCCAGTTTTGGGAGTCACTGCTCCATCCAGAGAGTGGGCTTAGTGAGGGGGCATGAGTGAAAAGTTGAGAAATCAGGGGTTAAAAGTCCAATCCACTCATGAGCCAAGTAATGCCAGACCTCCATTTTCTCATCTATAAATATGAAGACAATATGATACTTAGTTTACAGGGTTAATCTACCACGCTATTGACATTTTGGGCTGGATAACTGTGGTGGGGGCTCTCCTGTGCATGGCAGTATGTATGGCAGCATCCACAGCCTCTACCCACTAGATGCCAAAAGTAACACGCCAGTTGTGACCACCAAAAATGTTTGCAGACATTGCCCAAAAGCCTTGGAGGCTAAAGGGTGGGATGGATAGTCCATCCCTATTTGAGACCCACTTGTTTAAAGGATTATTGGGCAAAGTCATCCCTATTTGAGATCCACTGGTTTAAACATGTGGTCATGCCCCCTACCATGACCTATCAATAAATATTTCTTTTCTTTTCTTCTTTTCCTTTTTCTGTCAACTAACACTGAATCCTCAGAAGAGAGGCCCCAGAAGTTTGCAAAAATACCTCCAATGCTGTTTGCATATTGACACCTTTTTTCCTCATCAGTGACACCTTAAATTCTGGCTTTGTAGTCAGTTAAAATGAGCAGGCATTAGGCGACAAACCTAACTTTATTTTGTCCTTAATATCATAATTTTAAGAAACAATAGGTTGAGTTGAAACATCGGAATTCATGCACATCATATGTAGAGAGGTGGATATAGGGTGAGAGCTCAGAGCCCTTATAAACTTCTGAGAATTAATTTGACAACAGGTCTCTCTTAGGCCAATTCCTCAGCTCTCTAATCAAAGCACTGAAAGATGGGAGGGCACGACCCATGGGTTTCTTATCCAAAGCAAGTCAAGATTCCCCATTTGTGAAAGAAAAAGGTTGGGCTAAAGTCTCTAGTTCCTCTAAAATTTCATACACTTTTTGAGATCTTATGATTCCAATGAACTAATATTTTGTTTTTACCTAACTTCTAATTTATCAAAAAATCATGCTTTTAGAATTGGTACTTAATAAAATAACTCTAGTATCCTCATATTTACTAAATAAACATTTCATCAAATTAACAGTTCTTGAACATCAACTTTATGAAAAGCACCAGTCTTCCCACCAACACCGGAAAAGAATAAGACATGTTCCCTGACCCCAGGGAGGAGAGGCAGACACAAAGGCAAATAATAAAAGCCACAATGAAATATGTGCCCTGTGCAAATGCAATAAGAATACATCTGGGGTCAGAAAAGTATAAGCAAAGTTCAAATCATTACTGAGAACTCATTATGTTTGAGAAAAAGGAATGGTTGAAAACAGAACATTTGGGGAAGATAGAAAAAGATTTTCACTTTGGCCTTCCAGACTTGAAGATGAACATATATGTATATAGATATAGATATAGATACAGATATAGATATAGATATAGATCTTCATTTCTTTTCCATTTGAGAGCTCATGTTTTGCAGGAGGGAATTTGTAGCCAAAGCTGGTCTGGCCAGGCCCCTAATACAGTGAGAGACCTGGCTTGCGTCCCATACTCACTGCTATGATGTGAATGTTTTGTCTTCTCCAAAATCATGTTAAAACTGAATCCCGAGTGCAGCAATGTTGGGAGGTGGGGCTCTAGCCTCATGAAGAGATTAATGCCATTATAAAAAGGGCTTGCAAGAGTGGATTCACTCTCTTCTGCTCTTGCAGAAGAGCATGTGAGGACACAGAGTTCACCCCTCTCTTGCCCTTCCACCTTCTGCCATGTGAAGATGCAGTGAGAAGGGCCACACCAGGTACCAGCATGTTGATCTTGGACTTTCCAGCCTCCAGAACTGTAAAAGGATACATTTCTGTTCTTTACAAATTGCCCAGTTTCAGGTATTCTGTTATAGCAGCAGAAAATGAACTAAGATACTCAATCTCAAGTTCTTCCTTTTTCTCTCCCATCTGGGCCTCCAAATCCTCCTTCCCATGCCCACCAAGTACCCAAGCCGGCCCTCTTTGGGCACTGTCTCCCTTGGTATGCATCATGCACCTTGATGTAGTTTGGATATTTGTCCCCTGAAAACCTCATGTTGAAATGTAATCCCCAGTGTTGAAGGTGGGGCTGGTGGAAGGTGCTTTTGGGTCATGGGAGTGGAAGCCTTGTGAATGGCTTGGTGCCCTCCCCATGGTCATGAGTTACCACAAATTCTGGTTGTTTTAAAAGAGCCTGGCACATCCTTCCAACTCTCTCTTGCTCCATCTTGTCATGCCTGCTCCCCCTTCTCCCTCTGAAATGATTGGAAGCTTCCTGAGGCCCTCCCCAGGGGTAGATGCTGGCGCCAGGCCTCCTGTATAGCCTGCAGAACTAAAAGCCAAAATAAACCTCTTTTATTTATAAATTACCCGGCCTTGGGTATTCCTTTATAGCAACGCAAAATGCACTAACACACACACCTCTCATACTATTAATAGGTCATCCAAAGGGCTTCTCCTCTAGGAGATAGGGCACAAGTCCACATACTCAGCAGTCTCCTTGAGGCTGTTGGCTCATCCCTCACCCTTCTGAACCTCTGTTTTCTCATCAGTACAAAGATCTGAAGTTATTTTCTGGATATCCCTTTCTACGACCCTTCAAAACTACTGACACTTCTCACACTTCTACACCCTCACCCCACCCCTGGAAATTCTGTTTCAATCTTACTGAACTGCAGGTAAACCCCTGAGCTCACCATCACCTTTTGAACCTTCAGGCCTTTGTCCCTCTGCTCCCTCAGCCCAGCACACCTTTTCCTTCCCTTCCCCCAACTTTCAAGATTCCACTGAAAGATCAGCCCCCTAGGAAAATTTTCTTCCACCCTCTCCATCCTCAAGTGGAACTTACCCTACCCTCCTCTTCACCCCAGCCATTTTCCATGCACAAATTACCACCCTCTGGCATCCAGAGCACTTTCTTACACATGCTTGCTAATCCAGGAGTCTCTGCCTTCCAGACATCAACCAGGGCCCTCAGAGCAGAATCTTCAGTGTATTGTCTTTGTAAGGCAGAGCTAAAATCAGAACTGCTCAGGAGTTGGAGCCCAGTAGCTTCATGCTGAACTCTGGCCCTACCCCACACACATTCTGACATTAGGAGAACCATGAATGTCCCTGTGTTAGATCACATTATTGGCCCCAGCTCTTTATTCCCTCCTTTGCCTGTGTTCTTTGCCATGTGACTTTGCAATTTATCTCACTAAAGGAGCAGAGTATATTTCCCTGCCCTCTGACTTTGGGTTTAGGCATAAGACTTGCTTTAGACAATAGAATGAGGAGGAAGTAAGAGGATGCCTGTTTCAAAAGATGTCTTCCAGGCTTTAGTCCATTCTCCTGCACTTCTGCCTTAAAAAGGAATATTCTCAGGCCAGCCTTCTGCTCTCAGAAGGTTCAGAAGCATGTGGAGCTGACCTGCCACAGCTGAGCTTCTCATGCAGAAGTCAGCCTTGATAAACTAGCCATGAGCCAACCTGCAAACGTGTGAGCAAGAATAAGTGATGGCTGCTGTGAACCACTGGATTTGGGGGTGGTTTGTTACTCAGCAATAGTTGACTGATACACTCTCTTCAACTCAGTGTCTTCATCTGAGGGATGATGATAAGTTCCTTGAGGGGCTATCATAGGATTAGATTATATTGTGAATAAAGCATAAAACTCAATGTCTGACTCATTGTAAGTGCTGACAAATGGCAGCTATTGGTTCTCTGAAAATTTCAACATAGATTCACGCTATAACCCAGAATGTCCACTTCCAGGTATATACACAAAAGAATTGGAAACAGTCACTCAAACAAATACTTGTACACAAATGTTCATAGCAGTATTATGCGTAATAGCTAAAAGGCGGAAACGACCCAAGTGTCCATTGACAGATAAATGGGTAAGTAAAATATGGTATATCCATGTGAGATAAAAAGAATGATGTCCTGGTATATGCTGCATCATGGTTGAACCTTAAAAATATTATGCTAAGTGAAATAAGCCAGACACAAAAGATAAGTACTATATGATTCCACTTACATGAAATATCTAGAATAGGCAAATTTCCAGAGATAGAATGTAAATTAGAGGTTACCAGGGACTAGAGGGTAAGGAGAGATGGGGAATTATTGCTTAATGGGTACAGAGTTTCTGTCTCGGGTGAAGAAAGAATCTGGAAATAGATAGTGCTGAGGTTTGCACAATATTGTAAATGTAACTGAAGCCACTATATTGTACGCTTAAAAATGGTTAAAAAGAAGACATTCCTGTTACATGTATTTTACCGCATTTTAAAAATGGTAGTTAGGTATTCAAGAAAATCCTGGACAACATAGAAAGACCCTGTCTCTACAAAAGACAAAAAAAAAAAATAGCCGAGTATAGACATTTGTCCCTAATCCTGACTACTTGGGGGGCTGAGGTGGGAGGGTGGCTTGAGCCTGGGAGTTCCAGCCTGCAGTAAGCCATAATTGCACCATTGCACTCCAGCCTGGGTGACAGGGTGAGACCCTGACTCAAAAGAAAAAGGCAGTTATTGTATTTATATTTTCAGCAACTGTGCATAGTAAATGCTGAGTAAAAGGTCTGCTGACTATTGTTGGAATAAATAAGATAGTCATTGGATGGATAGATGCACAAATAACCACAGAGATAAATAAATGAATCAGTGAATGGTGAGTGAGTGCAGAAACCATATAAGCTCTTTACCATGGCCACCTATTTAGAAGATGTACAACAGCTGGGAGATGGGGCCCTACAGTCTCATGCAGAATTAACTATATTGAGAGCAGTTAAGTATCAAAATCACACAACGTTGAAAAGGCAACCTAGGGGACCCATGCAGGCCTGCAAGACCCAGGAGGGCAGAAAGGAGGGATGATTGGGCATAAGAACAGTGGCCCAGCAGGGGACACCAGAGACTCCAGTGGGTAGCAACTCCGGCTGGTCGAAATGACAGCGGGCTCCAGATACAGTGCTGCCACCTGCAGGGTAACGTGTTACCGGCTTGATCTTGTCCCTGGGGGAGCCTGGTGAAAACCCAGGTTCTAGAAACCAGAAACGGTGATGATCGATAGAAACCCTTACACAAGCACAACACTTTAAAATGTAGACACCACTTTCCCGAGGATCAGCTGACTCCATCCTCACAACTACCTTGTGCAGGTTTATCTTGTTACGATTTCTTTTTTTTATTATTTTATCTGCTAATCAATGTATTAAAATAGTTGACTTAAACACCTGCAATGGTGACTCCTACCTCAACTCCCAGCTCAATCCCGATGGAAGTCATCTGCTTAACAATCGCAGAAGGAGTGCGCGAGTCAACGAGGCGCTCGTGGATTCTCATCTGGAAACAATCCCATGTCTCGACTGTTAGATGAAGAACATAAGGCTTACATGGGTGACGGAATAGGTCCAAGGTTACCTAGCGCACAAGAAGCAGGGAGCCACATCCCAGGGACTGGCTTTATTGGCTCCATTGAGAAGTCCATTGGCCCCACTGAGAGCCTCATTGGCTCCATTCCTGCCCAGTGAGTGCAAACAAGGCAAGGGTGGAACTTGAACCCGGGTCACTTCAAACACATCCTATGAGAAAAACTTCCAGCAGTGCTATGGTTTGAATGTGTGTCTCCTCCAAAACTCCTATTGAAATTTAACTGCTATTGGAACGGTAGCGAGAGATGGAATCTTTGGGAGGTGAATGGCAGAACCCTCACGAGTGGGACTGATGTCATTATAAAGGACAAGTTTGGCCCCCTTTTGCCTCTTTGTTGCCTTCCGCCATGTGAAGATAAAGTGTTTTCCTCCTCGCCTTTGGAGGATGCAGCATTCCAGGCACCATCCTGGAATCAGAGTCTCCAAGCCTGCCAGCATCTTGATTTTGCACCTGCCAGCCTCCAGAACTGTGAGCAATAAATTTCTGCATGTAAATTACTCAGTCCCAGGTATTCTCTGACGGCAGCTCAAACAGGCTAAGACAAGCGGGGAAAAACACAAATCTCTCCCCTGGTGAGTTGATCTCAGATTTGAATCACAGCTTTGGTTACTGGCTAATGCTCCAGTTTGGGGAAACTCACCGGAATCTGTGTTCTGATCTGTAGAATGGGAATAAATGAACCTGCATTACCATATCTTCCTAAGGACGGGAGGTAACACACAAGAGTGTTTAGCACAGCACCCATCCCATAACGGGAGCTCAGTGCAGTCACGAGCCCCTTATTTGTCATCTCTTCTCTCTGTTCTTTTCCGCCCTTACCCTCTGATCTTCACTCCCCTTCTTCCATTTCTTCCTGGATTCTCTCTCTCATCTCTCATTTTTCTTGTCTCCTCAGGGAACACATCCTCCCCATAAATCCACACTTCCCACATTCTTCCATCTGGTTCCTCAAAAACCAGCAGGCCCCTGTCCTAGGGAATAGCAGGTAGGTGGGAAGTGTTGAGTAACTGCTTTCCACAGGTCTGGGCCCCCTGGCCTGTCCACCCTTGCCACGTCCCTCTGCTCCACAGGCGCCATGCCCTTGGTTGCACTGCCTTCTCTCTTACATTCCTGACTTTATATGTACTTTGAATAATAGCTCTCCCCACCTTAGTGAGGCCACAAATTATCACTATCAAGCTCCAGGTGAGATTCAACGTTGTCAACAGTTGGTTTCTCGCAGATTGGAGGATCCTAGGCTGAAGGGAACTGGATGAAGGAGGGCCAGGGTGCATGCTGATACCCAAGCCACAGGCAAGCTCTGCAGGAGAAGCCGGCACAGCAGAGCAGGAGACACAGGAGCACGCTCTGCAGATGGCCACCTGGAACGAGTCCCAGCCATGCCCCTTCTCATGCGTGTGACCTCAGAAAGGGGCATCACCTCTCTGGGCCTTAATCTTTTCTTCCACTAATGGGATAATCATAGAGCCAGATGAGAGAAATGAGCATGGAGCCTGAACAGAAGGAGAGCTTTAAGCAATGACGAGAATGAACGGAAGCATCATTTCTCAAAGTCCATGGGCCTGGGCCTGAGCCCCGCACACACTTCCTCCCCAAGCCCTACATATCTCTCCAGAGTCATGCATTTGGGGGAACACATAGACAGTGCTGAGCAATTCCTCCAGGGGGACAGGGCTCTCTGGCCCCAGATGTTGGGACACATATGGGATTCCCATTCCCCGCCTCCCATCCCACCAACTCCGGTCTCCCAAGCTAGGCCCTGCTGGGTCTCAAGCCCACCCTTTGACAGCCAAGTAGAGTTGCCCCTCAATGAAATGCAGTGAACGGTGGCCCCTCAGAGCCATCAGCTTCCCAACTTAACTGACACCCCACTGCTTCCTTCTTTAGAAATTCTGATTCTCCCTTCATAGATTATCATAAACCCATGCTAGAAGGTCTCCTTCCAACACCCAGAGATGATTCACCCGAAACGTCCATAAGCAAACATTACAGGGAAACAACCCCAAAGGGGAAAGTCCCCTCAAAGACCTACATGTTACTCTTCACTCAGTGCTCCCTCTCTCTAGAATCCTGAAAATTTGGAGACAAAACAAACTCTGCAGTTCACCTGCTCCACAAGGGCAGGCAAATGGACCCGGACAGGGCGTTCAGCAGGGAACCTTTATGGAGCACTCTCTGCGTACCTGTAGCATGTGCTGCACCAGCCAACTGAGGCGCATCCTCTCATTTCATCCTCACACAATCTGTGAGGCAGGGCTGCTGCTAGTTCCATGGCACTGGAGGAAACTGACGCTCAGGCTGGGGGAGCCACTCCCACCTGTGGGAAAGTCCAGAGTCACACAGATACGAGAAGAGCCCAGATCTGCCTGGCTTCAAAACAGGTGGTGAGCTCCCCATTACTGGAGGCATCCAAGAGTCTTCAGAGGGAATTCAAGTATTCAGGAAGCGGGAGACTCCAAATGCCCCATGGATAGGCTCCATCTTCAAGAGGGTTTCTTAGTACGGGTGCTGTGGACATTGTGGACTGGATAATTCATTGTGGTAGAGAAGACTGTCCTGTGTATTGTAGGATGTTGAGCGGCGTCCCTGGCCTCTGCCCAGCACACGCTGGTAGCCCCTGCTCAATCACAAAAACATCTCAAGACATTGCCAAAGGTCCCTGGGACGAGGGGGACAAAATCACCTGACAACCACTGTTCCATAAGGATTTTTGGAAAAGCCAGCAGACATCAATGGAGACCAGCGCCGACAACGCAGAGAGAAGTTTTACACCCCTGCGGTAGCTTCTTGGGAGACAGTTGTGCACCGCAGCAGCCCTTATATCATGACAGAGGTGCCGTATATCTGCTCCTCCGTCAGCATCCCGAAGGGCCAGGAGGAATACTCCTGCACATTTAGAAAAGAAAGAGAGGAGACCCATGACCCAAAAATACGACATTAGAACTGAGGCATGATTTGACCTAAATGCAATAAAATTTCACCATTAGTACCAGACCAGCAAGCACTACCCAACCCACTGATAACTCTGAGCTGCCGCGAGACCTCAGTAAGCCTCGATATATTTCAGCCTTGATTTAAAATGGAAGAATCTGTGCAGGTCAGACCTGGAAAGACCCTTAGAAAGTAGAGATCAGCTCTCTGGTCCTGTGTTGTGAGTGTGTCGTGGGGCAGGGTGGGGTGGAGTGGGGTGGGATTGAGTGGGTAGGGGGGGTGCAGGCCATGTGTGACGAGCATCTTCTTTTTGTGGTTCCCACAATCCCCAGATTGCCTCTATACCCTTCTCCCCATGTGGACTTCCACAGACTGTCTTGCCCTCCGCCTTCTGATTTGGTTCTGCCAACTGGAGCCCCAGAAGAAAACCAGGAGGAGGGGAAATGGAGTCAGGGTACTTATTCCCCCTGCTCCTGCCTGACAGGGTCTCCGAGGATTGGCTGCACCCCTCTACTGAAGGTCTCAGACAAGGACCTTGCCTCCCTGGCGACTCTCTCCCCATAACTCTTAACCTTCCCTCATCTGGCCTAGGAGTGATGATGGCACTAGACCCCAGTTACACCCTCCTGTGTGGGTTCCCCACACCCTGCCCACACCTTTGTAAATAATTCCTTTACTAAACTCTCCTCAAATCATCCCAATTATATATGTGTCATGCGTTTCCTGCTCGGCCATGACTGATAGATAAACCATGTGGTTCTTTGTTCAAACAAAACAGTATGCAAAACTCAGCAGCTAGAACAGAGCAGAGCAGACCTCCTACAACCATTCACGTGGATTTTTTAAGCGTCAGCCCTTAGCCAGAAGCTCTGGGCTGGGGCTGAGGACACAGCAGTGAGTGACAACAATGAGGTCCTTACTGGCTGGAGTGTACAGTCTTGCAGGTGGCAAAAGTGGGGCAGGTGGCCTGAGCTCCTTGGTCCCCGACCCCGTCTTCGTGGGGCTCTATTTAATAACCACAGAACATCACGTCAATGCCTGTGACCCAGTTCCCTTGTCCTACTCCCATTTTTCAGACGGAAAAACTGGGGCCAAGAGAAGGAAAGGGCATTGCCCAATATTTAAGACTGTCCACCTTCTGGAAGTTAATTCCACAATGGGAATCCTGCCTTCTTAGTTTGGAGTGATGGCTGATATTTAGTGAGTTGTCACGGTGTGCCGGACCCTGGGCTACCTACGTGTCACAGTTTAATCCCCTAATGACTCTCTGAAGTGGGAAGGAGTGTCATCCTTACTTTATAGACAAGGCTTAGAGAGATGAAGTGACTTGCCCAGAGTCACAGAGCGGGCTAGAGCTGGAGCTGGATGGAACCCAGGCAATCTACGGAGAAGGGAGAGGCGCTGTGAAAAAATGTCACCCTCAGAAAAGCATCTGAGTGTGTGGTTTTTTAATCATCTTGCAACCATAAGGAAAATTCTTGGTGGCTAAATCATCCCCTGAGACAGGGTAAGAGAGGGCAGAGGCGTCCTAGATCCTTCAGGCATTGGCTTCATTTCAGAATATTCTTGGCTGGAATGAATGAAGCCAGGGTCAGTCTGGTTCACAGGGAGGGCTCAGAATGGGCATGAGAGGCCCTGAGAGGGCCCCCCACAAACCCCAGCTTAAAATATCTCCATCGACGTCTCAGCACCCAGCCACGATGCTTGAAACGCCACGGAAAGAGTCACTGTAGCGCAGAGCATGACATGTGCTTCTCAAAGGGACACACAATACGGGCACAAATTACCTGGATGCAGTGACACGCTAAGGGAAGGGAAGAAATGACTGGGAGTTTTTGAGCACCTACTAAGTGCCTTCCATAGGGGAGATTCAGTAAATGGTAGTTTAATATTACATGGATCGTGGCCGGGCTGTAATCCCAGCACTTTGGGAGGCCAAGGCGGGCAGATCACACGGTCAGGAGTTCGAGACCAGCCTGGCCAATATGGTGAAACCCCGTCTCTACTAAGAATACAAAACTTAGCTGGGCGTGGTGGCACATGCCTGTAGTCCCAGCTACTCGGGAGGCTGAGGCAGGAGAATTGCTTGAACTCGGGAGGTGGAGGTTGCAGTGAGCTGAGATCACGCCACTGCACTCCAGCCTGGCGACAGAGCGAGACTCTTAATAAAAAAAAAAAAAATTACACGGGTCGTATCTATGGAATATATCTTATTCTTCACAGCAGGGCAGTGAAGAGGACCTTGCTAGCGTCATATTTACAAATGCCAGGCTCAGAGTGGTTTTAAGTGACTTGCTCAAGGTCACACAGCTGATGTGGTGCAGAGCTAGACTGGAGCTTTAATGTCAAACCTGCCTACTTTTCACCACACGTGCTAACACCCGAGCTCGAGGAACCGACTTTAAGGGGCTCCAATGGGATAGGGACAGAAAATGGGGATGCTTGAGGGGCAGTGCTAATCTCGAGGACATCATGATGTCTCTGGGTCTGTCTCCCATGATAAGAATTAGCTCTGTGACCTTCCCTGAGCCGGACTTCAGTTCCTTTTCAGGTACAAAAAGAAGCTGCATTTGACACCCCCCCTTAGCTTCCTTGCATTTCTGAAATTCTGGGTACTACCAATTTGCTGATAGCACACAAATCTGCATAGACTAATTTATGCAAAGTCACCTTGGTCCCATCATACACTTTTAACCATAACCTCCTCAATATCCCAATTCAAACATGGTCAGTGTAACTCGGATGGCTCCAGTTCCAAGACACATCAGACAGTGGTCTCTGGAAAATTCCTCCCACATGGGCTGCCTGTCAGAGAATCACAAAAAGATATTTTTTAAAACATTAACCTCCACTATGATTTGAGCCTACGGCACCCAAGAAGGGATAAATCAGCTGCACAAAGAACTTTAAACTAGGCACAGTGGTGCGCATCTGTAGTCCCAGCTACTCGGGAGGCTGAGGCCAGAGGATCACTCGAGGCCAGGAGGTTGAGGCTGCAATGAGCCATGATGGCACTTGTGAATCGCCGCTACATTCCAGCCTGGGCAACGTAGCGAGAGTCTGTCTCTTAAAGGAAATAACAATAATTCATTTTTTAAAATGAGAAATAAATAAGAACTTTGATCAACCTTGAAACTATAGAACTTGGTAGATAAGTGAGGGAAGGGAAGGCATATCTGGGAAGAAATAGTAGGAACGAAGACGTCCAGGTACAACCAAGATGGAGCTGGTTGTTGGTAGGACAGTGAGGAAGAAGAGCTGCCCACCCACAGGAAAAGGAAATGGCCCTTTCAGGACTAATGGAAAATGAGGGGGTTTTGTTTTGTTTTGTTTTGTTTTGTTTGAGACAGAGTCTCGCTCTGTCGCCCAGGCTAGAGCGCTAGGCACAATCATAGTTCACTGCAGCCTCAAACTCCTGGGCTCAAGTGATCCTCCCACCTCAGTCTCCCTAGTAGCTGGGACTACCAGCCCGCTCCACCATGCCCAGCTGATTTTTATTTTTTTGTAGAGACAGCGTCTTGCTATGTTGCCCAGGCTAGTCTCAGACTCCTAGGCTCAGGCAATCTTCCCGCCTCGGCCTCCCAAAGTGCTGGGATTACAGGTGTGAGCCACTGCAGTCAGCCAGAAATAAGTTTTAGTAGATGGAGTGGGGTAAGATTGTCAAAGCCTTTGAAAAGCAGACAGGTGAAGTTTATAGTTAATGTAATAGGCAGGAGAGAGCCTCAGAAGGCGTCTGACCAGGGAAATACTCATGCAAGATAGAGTCGATCATCATTATTCAGGGGTTCTATTTTTGCAAATTCACCTACTTGGTCAAATGTATTTCTAAACCCCAAATCAATACCCACAACTCTTTCATGAGTGCTGGCAGTGTAGTGAAATAGACAAGTCGCTGACACACGTGTTTTCAGCGCCGGCTGAGCAGGGCTCTCTTATCTCAGCTCTGATACTGTTAACTAGTCCTTTTCACAGTCTACTTAGTTCCATCTTTTTCATATTTTGGTGTTTTGTTGCTTTTGGTGATTTTGCTCTTTAAAGGGACCCCAAGCACGGTGTTGAAGTGGTGTTTCATGTTCTGAAGCATAAGAAAAGTTGTGAAGTGCCTTACAGAGAAAACACATGTGTTTGGTTAGCTTCACTCGGGCATGAGTTACTGTGCTTCTGGCCGTGAGTTCAACATTTAATAACCCAACCATAAATAATAAATAGTGTCTTTAAACAGAAACACACATAAAACTTGGTTATGTACTGATCGGTTGACAATCTAGAAGCAATGGGTCAGTTTTCACTGATTCAATGCTTGCAGCAACTTTACAGAGCATAACCAGCATGAATAATGAGAATCGCCTATATCAGCATTTTGGACTCTATGGAGACCACAGGACCGTCAAAAGAAACCATCTCTTAAGAGAGTATATGCTCAGGAGCCAAACTACCTGGGTTCAAATCCCGGCTCTTCCGTTTACCAGCTGTGCCACCTTGGGCGAGTTGCTTAGTTTCTCTGTGCCACAGTATCTCATCTGTAAAAGAGAGACGATGGCTGTATCTTTATCACAGGGTGACTAGGAGAATTTAAATGCATTCACGTTTGTCAAGTTCTCAGAAGACTGTCTGGCACATAATGAACACTATTTACATGTTTCGTGTTTGTTAAATAAATAAAGAAAAGGGATAAGGTAAGAGAAAGAGCGTGCATCTCATTTCGCAGGTGAGGAACGTGAGTCAGGTCCACATCTGAGTCTTCCCAGTGACAAAACGGGGAGGAAGCTGGCTCTGGGGAGCCCAGGTCAAAGTCAGTTCAATGACTGGGATGCAAAATTGACGTAAGGTGGCAACGACAGCCACAGATACAGGCGCTAACCCACAGTGCTGAGCAAAGGCACGGTGTGACTGAGGGACCCGCCAAGACCCATCCACCTGTGACAACCAAGGGCCACTTCCTCGTGCTCCCCCTTCCCAAGCCACAGCCAGATGGAACCCAGAGTGCTCTAAAGATGCACCTCTCCACCTCGCCATTTAAGAATTACTAGGCATCTCCAGGTGGTGCAGCTGAAGAGCAAGAAATACTACTGCGCCCCGGCAGAAAGCTAATGAGAAACCGAACACAGCCAGACAGAAGCTTAACAAGAAATACTGGTCCAGGCTCCCCAGAAGAAGAGCGGGCTCCGGAGGCCTGGCGGGCCGCCTATCTCCCCCCACGCATTGATCGGTGCAGGGCAAGCTGGAGAGCCTATGAAAGGAGATAAACGGGAAGATGTACGACAGGAGGGGCCCAGGGCTGATGAAAGGGGAAGGGAAGGTGGCTTAAATCAAAGGGCAAGTGCTGCGGGAGAGGAAGATAACAGGATTTGTGTTTATGGTTAACGAGGAGAACTGGTGGAGGCGCTGCTCTGGGGCAGGAGAGGATGGGTGAAGACTTAGGGAGGAAGAGGAAGAGGGGCCCCAGGGAAGGTACCCCATGCTCCAAGCAAATCAGTAACATGCGCCCGGGCTAAGTCCCTGAAATGGTAAATCCTTCCTGGGTCACGTGGATGGGCCTGCAATTGCCTTTTACATTCTGTCCTTTATTTCCTAACTTTCCTGGGTTTCCAGGAAAGAATATCCATCTCTGCCCCATTCTCCCACCAGCAACTTATCAGAATGCAAAGCCTGTGTCTGGTCAATAGGGACACCAGGGAAGGCTCACCCACCACCTCCTTTGTGCTTCTGGCTGTGCTGAGAGCTTCCTATGTCTTTCTTTTTTCTTTGAGATGGAGTCTCGCTCTGTTACCCAGTATGGAGTATAATGACACAGTCTCAGCCTACTGCAACCTCCGCCTCCCAGGTTCAAGTGATTCTCCTGCCTCAGCCGCCCCAGTAGCTGGGATTACAGGCACGTGCCACCACGCCCAGCTAAATTTTGTAGTTTTAGTAGAGACAGGTTTTCACCTTGTTGGTCAGGCTGGTCTCGAACACCTGACCTCGTGATCCACCCTCCTTGGCCTCCCAAAGTGCTGAGACTACAGGTATGAGCCACCACACCTTTAGCAGCTATAGCCCAGCTGCTTCCTGTGTCTTAGTCCAACCAATATTCATCCCCGGATGGAGACACTGTGGTCGTTCTCAATGCACAGATAAGGAAACGGAAATTCAGAGAGGCGCTCCAGCAGCACGGAGCGGTGCTGACACTCCAGCCCAGGCAGTCTGCCCCCAGAGCCCACTTTTTCCAACCATGATTCCACACTGAGCCTGCTGACACCCTCAGCACGGATGCCTAATGGGAGATTGTCTGCATTTCACCCCTGTGAACCACCTCCGATCTCTGCATCGCCATGGCACACAGTTCCACACAGGCTGCTACTAATACTCATGGCAAGAAGCTGCCAGAAAACTGCTCCACTTTTCTGCCTTAGGGTCTTCTCCAAAGATGCAGAAGCAGTTCAGTTCTCCACCAGGTGCAGCCAACAAGTTGAAGGCATTCACAGCCCCAGGGATGGCCCTCCGCTAGGGGTTCAGGAGTTGAGGGATAAATGTCCCCATCCCTCAGGGAGGCAATTCTGAGGCACATTCTGCAGGGCTCCTCAGAGGATGTCTTGCAGGATACAGCCCATTTCCCCCGGTGATAACCAGCTACACATGCCCCCATAGGGTGGTAGCCTGCTTTCCTTCCTCATCTCCCCTCTCCCTCACTCTTGCTTCCTGCATCTCCTTCCAACCACACCTCCTACATCCAAGCCCTCCTCTCAGGCTCTGCTTTGCGGGGATCGCAAACTAAGACAGGACACCACCTAACTTAAATACAAGAAACGCAAGAAATAGGACCAGATAAACAAAGACAAACTTTGGAGAGATTACATGGTAAGATGAAAAAGGAGCTTCTCTCTCTTTTTCTCTCTCTCTCTCTCTCTCTCTCTCTCTGGTTTTACAGACATCTCTTTTAATGATTGAGCAAGATATTTCCCTGTTTTGTACATATTTCTATTAAGAATAGAATACAGCATTAAGACCGGGTATAGTGGCTCATGGCTGCAATCCCAGCACTTTGGGAGGCCAAGGTGGGTGGATCACTTGAGGTCAGGAGTTTGAGACCAGCCTGGCCAACATGGTGGAACCAAACCCCATCTCTACGTTAAAAATGCAAAAATTAGTTGGGTGTGGTGGTGCAAGCCTGTAATCCCAGCTACTAGAGGAGGCTGAGACAGGAGAATCGCTTGAACCTGGGAGGTAGAGGTTGCAGGGAGCCGAGATCGCACCACTGCACTCCAACCTGGGCAACAGAGAGAGACTCACACGATACACAAAAAAAAGAAAAAGAATAAAATGGGAAGATGTGGAACCTCCTCTCTTGCTTCTCCAAAGAGAAAGCTTCTGGCTTGGATTGACAGTGAGGCAGATCTCACCTGGAGTTCCGGAAGCTGCACTTTACAGCTCCATGACCTTGAACAAGACGCCCTGCCCCTCAGAGCCTCAGTTCCCACACCTGCAAAATGCAAATGATGATGGAAGGTCTCTCACAGGGCTCTTGGAAGGGTTACATAAGTTGGCAACATTTGGTAAAATCGACATTTTTAAAGAAAGTGACAGCTAAAAAAAATCAGAACTTTTAATAGCTACAAAGAGGAACCAGAGTAGATTTGTTGAGTATAGATACAGAAGAGCCACATTCACCTCCAGATTTGCTCAAAGCTGCACAGCTAAATATGACCAAGTCTCTAGGAGCCTATCTGAGCCTCAGTTTTCACATCTTTGAAAAAGAGATAATAATATTCACCTCAGCAAGTTGTTGTTGAGATCAATAATCGTAGCTGGGCGCGGTGGCTCGTGCCCGTAAACTTAGCACTTTGGGATGCCGAGGAGGGCAGATCACCTGAGGTTGGGAGTTCGAGACCAGCCTAACCAACATGGAGAAACCCTGTCTCTACTAAAAATACAAAATTAGCCAGGCATGGTGGTGCATGCCTGTAATCCCAGCTACTTGGGAGGCTGAGGCAGGGAAATCGCTTGAACCCGGGAGGCAGAGGTTGCAGTGAGCCGAGATCATGCCACTGCACTCCAGCCTGGGCAACAAGAGTGAAACTCTGCCTCAGAAAAAAAATAAATAAATAACACTGTTTGAGTGCAGACCCCATTCAAAATTTGATTTTACAAATATTCTACAAATGAAAATGAGTACTGGTCCTTCTAGTAGAAGTAACAGTGATAGTGGTAGCAATAAAAGCAGTAATTGCAGAGGTGAAGACAGTAATAGTAGCAATAGTACTCATTGCAACAATAGTGGTAGCAATAGTAGTATTAGTAAGAGTAATTGTAGCAGTAGTAACAGGTTGGTGCAAAAGTAACTGTGGTTTGTCATTACTTTTAATGGCAAAATACCTTTGTATGAAGTACACTCTAAACAGCCTCCCAGGGGTCCCCAGAAGGACTGAGCCCATCGCCCACCGTGTAGCCTGCTCATTCATATACCTGTATTGGGTCCTTCTCTTTCCTGGCTAACTTCTCACTCCCCTGCTGCGGATCACCTCCCCGAGTAGATTACCTGCACTAAAGTCACTGTCTCAGGTTCTGCTTCTGGTGAAACCTAACCTAAAACATCTATTTCTAACCCAACTTTCACACCCTCAGTTGTCCCTGGCTGAGTATGACCACCTCAAAGTGTTGGTGCCTGGACATGCCAAGTTCAAGGCTTCATGGCACCTACTTGAGCTCTATGAATTTTTCTTTCCTTCTTTCTTTTTTCCTTTTTTTTTGCTTTCTTCCTTCCTTTTTCCTTTCTCTCTTTGTTTTCAAGACAGGGTCTCACTCTGTTACCCAGGCTGGAGTGCAGTGCCCTAATCATAGCTCACTGCAGCCTCAAACTTCTGGCCTCAAGGGATCCTCCCCCCTCAGCCTCCCTAGTAGCTAGGATGCATAGCACAGTACCTGGCTAATAATCTTTTTTAAAGATAGGGGTCTCACTGTGTTGCCCAGGCTGATCTCAAACTTCTGGTTAGGCTCAAGTGATCCTCCCATCTTAGCCTCCTAAAGTGCTGGGATTGCAGATGTGAGCCACCATGCTCAACATGTCACCATCATGTCCTCTTTTTCCTGCTTACCACCTAGCCTGAGATCCACATGAAAGAAGAGCCACACCCTAAGTTGGACAAATGCCCACTGCATGGGGCATCCTCCTTGTATGTGACAGGCAACCTTGAGGTTTGCAGGTTAGGTCATGCAAAGCTCTAGAATAATAATTGTAAGAATTAAGCAAAGAAAATCAATGGAGTCATTTTTACCAAGTAAGTCAAGAGAGGAACTTCAAAATACAAAATAGGTAACTAGGAGTGGTGACTCTGACCTTCATCCTCAAAGCTGCCACCTTGCTTTCCACTATGGCCACAGAAAGCTGGTGAAATTATGGTTGCCAGTTAAAATACATGACACCCAGTGAAATTGGAATTTCAGATAAACAAGGAATAGCATTTAGGATGAATATGTCCCATGCAATATTTGGAATATACTCATGCTGAAAAACTTATCCATGTTTATTTGAAATTCAGATTTAACTGAGCTTGTGGTTTTCGTTTTCATTTATCTGTTCCTTCGTTTTTACCGAATCTGACCGCCCTACCGAGGATCCCGTGATACTGTTTGAGACCACTTTGTCTGTGGCCGTCCCTTAGATGGGCCTGGACGCCGGCAGTCAGATTCCTCCAAGACGTTTTTAAAGGATCCACCCAAGAGAGGACAGGGACATGGATGGTGTCTGCCTCCCAGTGGGGTCTTGGTCACTTGAAATGGAGCAAAAACTAGGGTAAATTTGAACTCCAGGCCTCTGGCTCTGAAAACGAACCTGTCCCCTCTGGAGGCCACTTGATTCTTTTTAAAACACTCCCTAGCTGTGATTGCAACATCCTGAGACACCGAATGTAGAAAGAAACTGGAGCCCTGAGACGTCACCATCAGCCAGCATGGTGCTAGAGGATATTTTTCTCTGTACCAGGTGGGCTTGGTCACGTGGGAGCAAGGGACGGGAAAATGGGAGAAGTTACATGTGTGTGAATGTGCCTTCTTTGGCAAAACATCGGAACTTACTAAGAACCACAGACCCCTCCCCACCCACAGAGGACATAAAGAACATTCTGACAGAGGGAAGAATTTTTATGGGCTCCTCATCTAAGAAGCATACCAATGAGCCATCCATCAATTCATCCACACACATCCATCCGTTCATTCATTCAACAAATGTTTGCTGAGCACCTATTATGTGCCAAGTTTTATGCTGAGTGCTGGGCATACAAGCCCTAAAAGGGCCATACATAGTCCTAACCCCATGGATTTCCTCTTGGATAACCCCATGGATTTTCCCAATGCAAAGCTTCACAGTTAACACAGGAAGTCTCAAAAGGTGATGAAGAGGAGAGTTCCTCTCCCTTGTAGTGACCATGGGGCAGATATCTTCTTGCTTGACAAAATGAGGTTAGAATAATTCGATTTGATAAGATGTGAAATTGTGAACATCCTTAGGAATGTGCAGTCTCATTTTTCGGTGCAATATGGAGGTGCGTGTGAATATGTGTAATTGTGAAGCCACTGGACCTGGAAGTACACTGTGAGCAAGAGTCCTGAGACATTCTTAAGACGTTATTTTCATGTCCTGTGAAAATAACGTTCAAAGAGAATCATGGCATTCTGATCGATTACCTTATCTGACAATGTGCAGCCTGGTAATCACCTTGCGGTGAGCATCTCTGTGTTGTCCAGACAGAAGTAGCTGTGGAAGGGTAGACACAAATCAGAAGGGGAGTCGCTACCACTTTATTCTTCTCCCTTGAGACTAACTAGGGGGAAAGGCCAGTGACTCTAGTAGATTCCTTATTTTTAATAAAAAAGACTGGAAATCTAGCTTTATAAATAAATGAAGATCATCTCTGATGAGATGGCAAAATGCTGAAAAGCTGAAACCCAAGGTTAAGAAATTCATCCATAAAGAGTAGGAAGAGGTCAGGCACAGTGGCTCATGTCCATAATCCCAGCATTTGGAAGGCCAAGGTAGAAGGATTGCTTGAGCCCAGGAGTTCAAGACCAGCCTGGGCAACATGACAAGACCCTGTGTCTACCAAAAAAAAAAAAAAAAAAAAAAATTGTAAATGAGCCAGGTGACACATGCCTGTGGGTCTCAGCTACTCAGGAGGCTGATGTAGGAGGATCATTTGAACCCAGGAGGTTGAGGTTACAGTGAACTGTAATCTTGCCACTGCATTCTAACCTAGGTGACAGAGTGAGACCCTGTCTCTGATAAATAAATAAACAAATAGCGAAGATAAAATTTAAAAAGAGATCGAGAGAGAGCAGGAAAAAGAGCCTTAAAGGTACAAGAAACAGCATGTGAACTACAGCCTGGGTGACAGAATGAGACCCTGTCCCCAGAACAAAAACAATCATGATAATAATAAAAACAGCAAGTGAAAAGGCCCTGAGACAGAAATTTGCTTTTGAGCATTTGAGACACCTAACAAAATCAGCAGAAGTGGGACACAGAGAGGAAGCACGTGGAGATGAGGTGGAGAGGTCCACGGTGGTCTGCACTCAAGGGTTTGTGGTTTGTGCATTTTATTCTTCTGGTGATGAGAGCCAATGGATGGCTTCAAGCCGGGGAATGAGCTTTCACAGAGCAGGCTCGGTCATGCAGAAAGATCAGAATGCAGATTGGTCACTGTTGGAGCTGACTTTTCATTCTGCATGCGCATCGTGGCTCAGCACAGAAGGATTTACCTTTTGACTTCTCATAAAAGTTACCTGCACTTTGTAAATAATCTGATTCCCCGGTCCAATAGAAGCAGAAAGACAAAAATGTTTAAAGCCAAAATAATACAAAATGAAAAAGTACCTGCTTACCCCTGAGAGCATGAGCCTAAGAGACACGTCTACTGCCAGCATGGAGTGGGAAAGGGGTTAAGAGCTGGCTCTCCACAGGGGAGATTTGCAGGTCCTTGAAACTGTCAAATAAATCACCCATATTTAGCAACTGTAATGTTGTTTGGTTATTACCTTCAGTGGATTTGTCTGACACTCCAGGAGTCTTATTTCCCCATCCATCAAAGTCCCACTCACCATCACTAAACACCCAGCTGAATGGCTAAAGTGGAAGGAACTGACACCACCAAATGTTGGCAGGGATGAGGAGGAACTGGAATGCTCATCTAGTGTGAGTGGGGGTACAAAATGGTACGACCATCTTGGGAATTTTGTAGCAGCGTATGAAAAAGTTAAACATATTTGTCATATGACCCATCAATCCTGCTCTCAGGAATTTACCCAAAAGAAATGAAAACATAACCTCAAAAAACTTGTGAAAGAATGTTCATAGCTGCTTTACTCATTATAGGCAAAACCCACCAATAACTCAGATGTCCATCAACAGGAGAATAGATAAATTGAGGTTTATCTGTAGTATTCAGCAATAAAAAAAGAAATGAGTAGTCTGGCATGGTGGCTCAAGCTTTTAGTCTCAGCACTTTGGGAGGCCAAGGCAGAAGGATTGCTTGAGCCCAGGAGTTCAGGACCAGCATGGGCAACATGGTGAAACCCTGTCTCCACAAAAAAAAGTACAAAAATGAGCGAGGCATGGTGGAACATGCCTATTGTCCCAGCTATTTGGGAGGCTGAGGTGGGAAAATGGCTTGAGCCAGGGAGGTTGAGGCTGCAGTGAACTGAGATCATATCACTGCACTCCAGCCTGGGCAACAGAGTGAGACTCTATCTCAAAAAAAAAGGCGGGGAGGGGGATGAGCTACTGACATACATTACAGCATGAAAAAATCTCTGAAGCATTATACTGGGTAAAAACACCAAATAGAAAGGGTACACACTGCGTATGATTTCGTTTACATAAAGTTCTTGAAAAAGAAAAACTAACCTACAGTAATAGAAATTAGATCAGTGGTTGCTTCTGGGTAGGAAGGAATTACCTGAGAAGGGGCACAATGAAGTTTTCTGTGGTATTTCTTGCTTCTCAATAGAGATGTGGGTTGCACAAGCATATGCCTTTATCAAACTGATGTAACCGTGTACTTAACATTAAGAATTTCACTGAATATAAAGGACAGTATAAAAACTAACTCAAGATGGATTAAAGACTTAAATGTAAAACCCAAAACTATAAAAACCCTGGAAGACAACCTAGGACATAGGAATGGTAAATGATTTTACGACAAAGATGCCAAAATCAATTGCAATGAAAGCCAAATTTGACAAATGGGATCTAATTAAACTAAAGAGCTTCTGCACAGCAAAGAACTATCAACAGAGTAAACAGACAACCAACAGAATGGGAGAAAACTTTTGCAAACTATGCATCTGACAAAGGTCTAATATTCAGCTTCTATGAGGAACTTAACCCAATTTACAAGAAATAAACAACCCCACTAAAAAGTAGGCAAAAGACATGAACAGACACTTTTCAAAAGAAGACGTACATGTGGACAAGCATATAAAAAAAATCAACATCACTGATCATTAGAGAAATGCAAATCAAAATCACAGTGAGATATCATCTCACACCAGTCAGAATAGCTATTATTAAAAAGTCAAAAAAAAATAACAGGTAGGCTAGCGAGGCTGCCGAGAAAAACAAATGCTTATACACCACTGGTGGGAGTATAAATTAGTTCAACCATTGTGGAAAACAGTGTGGCAATTCTTCAAAGACCTAAAAACAGAACTACCATTCAACCTGGCAATCCTATTTATTACTGAGTAGATACCCAAAGGAATATAAATTGCTCTATCATAAAGACACATGCACACATATGTTCACTGCAGCACTATTCACCGTAGCAAAGACATAGAACCAAACTAAATGCCCATTAGTGATAGATGGGATAAAGCAAATATGGTATATACACTCCATGGAATACTATGCAGCCATAAAAAATGAGATTATATCCTCTGCAGGAACATGGATGGAGCTGGAGGCCACTATCCTTACCAAACTAATGCAGAAACAGGAAAAAAATTCCACATGTTCTCAGTTCTAAGTGGGAACTAAGTGAGGAGAACACATGGATATACAGAGGGGAACAACACACACTAAGGCCTATCGGAGGGTGAAGAGTGAGAAGAAGGAGAGGGCCAGGAAAAAAATAACTAATGGATACTAGGCTTCATACCTGGGAGATAAAATAATCTGTACAACAAACCCCCATGACACTGATTTGCCTATATAACAAACCTGCAGATGTGCCCCTCAACTTAAAAGTTAAAAAAGAAAAGAAAAAAAGGATTTCGTGGAATATAAAGGATACCTCATTTTTAATGTAAAAATCAAAAAGGCCATTACTCTGGGCAGTTTTCTCTACCTTTTTGGTGTAGAACTGCACCTCAGAGTTACTACACAAGGGGAGGGAGCTGGGGTATTTATACACCAACTCCTAGCAGTCACTGGATGAGGGCTGATGGAAGTGGGAGAATAATCCCCCAGCACCTCCAGCCGGCCATGAGTAGCAGCAGAGCAACCTCAGTGGGCAAAGAGAGCTCCCTTAGGAAAAAAATGCAGAAATGTGGGAGTCAGGCTGGCATGCACAAAACTGGCACCTACCAGGGCAATATGGGCGAGGCCCCAACAGCATCTACTACAGGCCCTGCTGTGTCTGCTCCCATACCCTCCTGCGCATATACTTGTACCCTAACAGTAGAAATAGCAATTAAAAGCTCGGCTTACAGAACCAGGCAGACCAAGCCTCAGATTTCAGCTCTCTCACTATGTGACATGTCGGACAAGTGGTGCTTCTGAAAAATGGGGTTCATGCATTGTTGAGGACATTCAGTGAGATAATGCCTGTTCCGTGCTTACCATAGCACATAATATAAACTCTTATTATGGCGCGTCAAAGAAACTCCAAGAAACACTAACAGCAACAATTATTTTTTTCTACTATGTTCACTATATTTTCCAAAAAAAAAAGTCAAACTCAAAATGTTTTCATTAAAGTTTTTCTCCCCTGAATTATTTAAAAATTTAGTTGTTGAAAAAATAAGACAAAGTTTGAAATCCAAAAGATACTAAAGGCTACACAGAAAAGGCTTTCTCTTTTGACTCACCAGCCACCCAGTTGCCCTCCCCTGCCCCAGGTAAGTAAGATATTCAGCATATGTATTTTTTCAAAGGTATTTGCAGATGGTAGTCTACACTATTCTAGGTCTGCTTCTGTTTGTCTGTGGCTGAGTCTAGTACATGACTCAGTGTTTGGTTTAGAATGAATAATATATGCAGGTTTCATTTTGAAATCATGTTAGATTTACAGAAGAGTAGCAGAGATGATACAAAGGGTTCTTGGACATCCTTCACCCAGCATCCCCCAATGCTACTATTTTACAAAATCACAGTGCATTTGTCAAAACTAAGAAGGTGATGTTGGTACCTTCTACAATTAAGAATACTAGAGACTGTACTCAGACTTCACCGGTTTTTTTCATTAAAGAGGATCTACTCCAGGAGGGTGTGTTACAGATGTCTTGGGGTCCCTTTAGGGCACCAAGTTACCCACTACAGAGAAGGAGCATGGAGCACTTTCTTGGTGTCACTATCACAGTGGGACTGGAGATTCAGATCACCACCCCTGCTGTGTGACCCTGGAAAACTCACCTTTCTTCTCTGGGCGTTAACCTCGCTTTCAGTACAATGCGGCAGTGAGATCATGTCAGCCTTTCTGAACTTGTGTGGTCAAAGCAATGTGATGAACTCCACACACTAACACCTCTTAGACATCCCGATGTTTATTAGCATGTTAAAGGCTCTGAAATGTCCTGCGACAAAACACTTGTTTTGGTATCACAACTCAGCATTGCTCAGGCACATTGGATTGGGGAGGCAATTTTTGCCCTCCCTATTTATCTACAGAAATGTGTTCCAGGTCAGGCGTGGTGGCTCACACCTGTAATCTCAGCACTTTGGGAGGCCGAGGTAGGCGGATCACGAGGTCAAGAGATCGAGACCATCTTGGCCAACACAGTGAAACCCCGTCTCCACTAAAATGTAAAAATTAGCTGGGCGTGGTGGAGCGCGTCTGTAGTCCCAGCTACTCGGGAGGCTGAGCCACGAGAATTGCTTGAACCCAGGAGGCAGAGGTTGCAGTAAGCCGAGATCGCACGACTGCACTCCAGCCTGGCACCTGGCAACAGAGCAAGACTCTGTCTCAAAAAAGACATGTGTTCCAGAGAAGAGCCTTTGGGGCATGATGGACTAAATGAGAATAAGGCCTGTTAACAGAGCCTTCATTTGATGAGGGTTCAAGAGCAAGCACATTGCCTAGAGAAGGCTGGTCATGAAAACTTGGAAGGAGAGACACAAAGGGGAAGGCTGACCAAAAACGTGGCCGGCTTTCCCTTGGCTCCCCAACTCTTGTGTGCCAGCCTAGACCCTGGGCATTTTGGGGCCATATAGAGCTGCATGTGACAACCTCCTTGGAAGGAAACTTAGCAACGTGCCTCAACTTGTCAGTGCACATGCCCTTGAACTCAGTGATGTGTCTAGATGCATCCACACCTGAGCACTGAGGGGTTTGTGCAGGCTAATCACAGCCTCATCACTTGAGGTGGCAAAAGACTGAAAATAATGCAATGTCGCATCATAGAGGACTGATTACAGAAATGATGGTCCATCCAGGCAGTGGAATTCCACACAGCCATTAAGAAAGAGAAAGATGGTGGCTCACGCCTGTAATCCTAGCACTTTGGGAGGCCGAACCGGGTGGATCACCTGAGGTCAGGAGTTCAAGGCCAGCCTGGCTAAGATGGTGAAACCCTGTCTCTACTAAAAATACAAAAAATTAGCCGGGTGTGGTGGCGGGTGCCCGTAATCTCAGTTACTTGGGAGGCTGAAGCAGGAGAACTGATAGAACCCAGGAGGCAGAGGATGTGGTGAGCCATGATCGTGTCACTGCACTCCAGCCTGGGTGACAGAATGAGATCCGAGAAAGAAAGAAAAGAAAGAGAAAGAGAGGAAGGAAGGAAGGAGAAAGAAGGAAGGAACAAAGGAAGGGAAGGAGGGAGGGAGGGAGGGAGGAAGGAAGGAAGGAAGGAAGGGGAAGGAAGGGAGAGAGGGAGAGAAAGAGAGAGAGAGAGGGAGTGTGTGTGTGTGTGTGTGTGTGTGTGTGTATACATGCTCATATGCCCCTCACATATACTCGATCATAACGTACGGCCCATCTCAAGAAGGATAACATGACACTGGAAAGCCTCGTTGTCCCCAAATAAAGAACTGAAAGACCTGGAGACAGAAGGGGGAGTACGTGATTTTTCACTGACTACTCCTCTGTACCTTCCGAGTTTTGTACCTAGGCATGCATTGTTTATTTAATGAATTAAAATAATAATTTCTAAAAGAAGGAGACATGGTTTAATTCATCTGTAGAATGAAATGCTGTACTATATGCAGTTATTTAAAAAGAAGGGAGAAAAGGAAGAATGGGGAAGCTGTTTATGTACTGAAATGAAAATATCTACAAGTTTCAGTGAAAAAAGCAAAATGTAAAAATATATACAGATTATATTATTCTTCAGTTTAAAAGGAGTTTAAAATAAGGTTACAGATATACTTTCTTGTACCTATGTAAGTATATATTAAAAAAATTCTGGAAGGATATTAAAAAGCTAATATAATCATATGAAAATAATCATAGTTATGGGGGTAGCATGAAAGCAGGAAACATTTCACTCTATTCCTTCAAATATACTCATCTATATTACACTCGAATACATTTTACATATTTTATTATATATATTAGAGCAAGGAGTATATTACCTCTTGAAAGTTACATAAATACGAATTCAGGAAATCTATATGGATTTTCCATATATAATTAAACAAAAAAAGCAAGTTTGCAGAACAGTGTATATTGTATCACTTGTCTACCAAAACATGTGTGTGTATATATGTGTATGTGAGTATATGTTTATATACATTTACATATATATGTATATTTATACACACACACACATACACACACACAATTGAAAGCACACACTCTTCCTGGAAGAATCCAGAAAAAAAGTGCTAACAATGACTTCTCCTTTTGAGAGGACTAAGAGACAGACAGGAATTACCCCAAAAAACTACTTGAATGTTTACCACGTGCATAAAAGTTTTTTTAATGTTTTAAAAACATCTGTGAAATAATGATCACCATAACAACATTTTTTTGAGCAAAAATTTAGAAATAAATGTTTCTCCTTTGGGAATGATTGGTATAAATTTCAGCTCATCCATACTCCACAATCTTCTTCAGATATTAAAATATTTGAAAAATTAAATGTGGACAAGGTGTGGTGGCTCACACCTGTAATCCCAGCACTTTGGAAGGCCAAGGTAGGAGGATCACCTGAGCCTGTGAGTTCAGGACCAGCCTGGGCAACATAGCAAGGCCTCATCTCTATAAAAAATAGAAAAAATTAGCCTGTAGTCCTAGCTACTTAGGAGGTGGAAGGACCACATGTGCCCAGGAGTTTGAGGCTGTAGTGAGCCATGAGTGCACCACTGCACTCCAACGTGGGCAACAGAGCAAAATCCTGTCAAAAAAAAAAACCTAAACTAAATGTATATTTATTCACATTGACCTGAAAAGATGCCTGCAATGCATCATTAAGTAAAGTTTCAGAACCAAAAGCATGATCTATTTTTGCAGTAAAACCTCTATGTACTTAAGTGTACACAGGCATATATATTGTATTAAATAAACAATATGTAGAAGATTCAAATCCTTACTCTCTTATTTGTTAACTGCGTGATCTTGAACTAGCTACTAAAAATTTGGGGCCTCGGTTTTCTTATTTGTAAAATGGGTGCAACTATTCTACTGGCCTGGAATCAATTCATTTGATTCTTCTAAAAACTCAGGGTAGCATTTCCCAGCCTTTCTGGCACCAGAGACCAATTCTGTGAAAGACAATTTTTCCACGAATGGTGGGGGTGGGAATGGTTTCAGGATGATTTAAGTGTACACTTGGATTTATTTACTGTGCCCTGTATTTCCATTATATTATACTGTAATCTATAATGAAAGAATTATACAACTCATCACAATGTAGAATCACTGGGAGCCGTGAGCTTGTTTTCCTGCAACTGGATAGTCTCATCTGGGGTGCTGGGAGACAGTGGCAGATCATCAGGCATTAGATTTTCATAACGAGCATGCAACCTGGATTTCACACATGCACAGTTCACAACAGGGTTTTCCCTTCTATGAGAATCTCATGCCACCATTGATCTGAAAGGAGGCAGCGCTCACGCAGTAATGAGAGTAATGGGGAGTGGCTGCTAAAAATAGATGAATGTCCACTGGCTCACCTGCAGCTTACCTCCTGCTGTGAGGCCCAGTTCTTAACGTGGTCCATGACCTGAGGGTTGGGGACCTCTGACTTACAGCATAATGCCTGTCCCATAGTATGCAATTTGTAATTAATAGTTATTGCTATCTATCTTTCTACTGTCAGTGTATTAGCCCATTTTCACACTGCTATAAAGGAATATCTGAGACTGGCTAATATATACAGAAGTTGAATTGACTCACAGTTCCACATGGCTGAGGACGCCTCAGGAAACTTATTATCATTGCGGAAGAGGAAGCAGGCACCTTCGAAGTGAAGTGGGAAGAGCCCCTCATAAAATCATTAGATCTCGTGAGAACTCACTCACTCTCACGAGACCAGCATACGGGAAACCACCCCTATGATCCAATCACCTCCCTCCCTTCACACATGGGGATTTTCAATTCAAGATGAGATTTGGGTGGAGACACAGAGCCAAACCATATCCATCAGGAAACCGCTAATATGTTTGATGTGCGTTACAGAGACAGGGAGCTGGTGGTGTTCACTGGCACACTCTAAACTGATTATTCTAGAATATGAGATTCGAGTGGGGCAGGAAGAACCAATATTTTCTATTTTATACACTGCTGTATTGTTCGGCTGTTTGGTTTTGGTTTGTTTTTACAAGCATGCGTCATTTTACAATTAAGCCAGAAGAAACCATATGAAAAAATAAAATTAGTTGCAAGGAGGCAGACACAGTGGGAGAGAGCAGAGGCTGCATGCAGTGTGACCGCATCTCATATTTCGCACCCATAAAGCAGGAAGACAGGACCCCGGAAGCACGCTGCACATCCCGCAGCTAAATCTGTCCACCTACCTCCCTTCTGCAAGACACAGGTGCCCAGAGTCAGAAATTACATCTGGGCTGTTCAGATTTGTGGCCACTCTCCCCAGTCATTCAGAGCATGGGGAAATTCAGCCTCATGCCATTTTTCAAGCACCACCAGTGGAAGAGGAGACATCAGCTCTGCATCCACATTGGTCTGACCACCAATCTCTGTGGAAGATATTGGGAGAAACAGAATTTCTTCAAGCACATTTGCAAAGGTCTTCAGTTAACAGAGGGCCTACAAAACCATTAGCTGTGAAATCCCTTCAGCATCTCCTAATGAAGATCCCCTGTGGACAGATCAAGAAATGGGCTCCAAGTAGGAAAAGAGGCACCCAAGGTAACACAGCTGGAAGGGAAAGGAGCCCACATTCAAACACAGATCTGTCTGTCTCAGATGTGCACATGCAGTTGAGGCCACACAGAAGCAGAGGTTGGATCCACCACCTTTCAGAGAACCCCTTCATTTATTCAACATAATGGAACAAGGTGTTCCATGCCGGCTACCTGCCAGGTCCTGATCTGGACTCTGAGAGCACAGAGACTTTTTTGCCATTCAACACAGGTTTATTTAACACCTACTCTCCTCCAGGAACTGAGACTACAATGGAGGACCAACAGGCATGGTCTCTGCTCTCAGAGTCCCTGCTCTCAGATTCCTTTGCAAATAAGGGGAAACAGTTATTTATCCTAAAATGAAGGTAACAGAGTAGTCAGGACTATAGACGAGAGGTCCACAGAGCTGACAATGTGAATTTGAACTAATATGGGGAATCCAGGAAGGCTTCCCTAAAGAAGTGAAGCTTGCACTAAAATCTAAAGCAGCAGCAAAGATGAGGAGGGAAAGAAAAGGCATCCAAGTAATGAGAACAGAACATGCAAAGGCCCAGTGGTAGGGCGCACCAAGGACCCAAAGGCAACCCTTTTGGCTGAACTAGAGAGATCGAGGGGTAGTGCCACACAGAGTGACAGTGAAAAAGGAGACAATGGTCAGGCCTGGTGGCTCACCAGGTAATCTCAACACTTTGCAAGGCCACTTGGGGTCAGGAATTCGAGACCAGCCTAGCCAACATGGTGAAACCCCGTCTCTACTAAAAATACAAAACATTAGCTGGGCCTGGTGCTGGGTGCCTGTAATCCCAGCCACTTGGGAGGCTGAGGCAGGAGAATTTCTTGAACCCGGAAGGCGGAGGTTGCAGTGCGCTGAGATCATGCCATTGCACTCCAGCCTGGGCAACAAGAACGAAACTCTTGCCTAGGAAAAAAGAAAAAAAGGAAAAGAAAAAGGAGATAATGAAAACCCATCCAGGTAAGGATCTGGTCTTCACCCTAAGACAACGGGAAATCCTCAAAGAGTTCTCAGAAAAACTGAAATCATCAGCTTGCACCCTCTGACAATCCAGTAAGGGTAAGAGATGTATAAAGACGTAATCACCACCAAAAAGACACATCTAAGACAGAGTAAATTCAGGTAGCTGTGCAGTCACCTAATGCAATTAGAAGAATAGGGGCTTCTTAGAGGAGGAGATATTCTAAATAAAATTTTTTTTAAGCCTATCACAGAATTCTGGATCTGAAAGGTTCAAACTGGCTCCGTCCAACACGGGTGCAGGCCTCTTTCAGAGATGAGGTCCGGGGACCCCAGTCTCATGGTGGCAGACCATAGACCAGAAGCCACAGGGCTCTCTCTGACTCCTTGCACAGTGCTTGCAGGTTTCCCTGGATGGATTAAGTTCCAATTTGTCCCTGAGCCTCACCAAGAGGCCAGAGGCTAAGCAGGGCTGATGCAGGCAGGACCCTGGGCTCATCCTGGAGTCCCCAGAGTCTCTAACCCGCCAGGGGTGGGAGGTGAGACAGGTCTAGGGAGCTGGAAGCTTGTGCTCCTCCCCAGAGAATCTCCTTCTCCCAGCTGGAGAGCCCCCCACAAAGCCATCTAAGCAGCCCCGGGGGAGGCATTTAGGTAAGAGGACCCCAGGGAGCCTTCAGAGTAATTTTCAAGGAGGGCTGAGGCCGGTGAGAAAAAGGATTATTAGCTCTGCTCTCTGGAGGGAAGTTGATGGAGACAAGTCAGCGAGTGGGTTACTCAAGGGAAGGGGCATTTATAGTCCCTTTCCTTCTAAGCAGAGGACATTCATGATGCCTGGGGATTCCGACGGAGCCCTACTGGGGAAACAACCACAGCAGTGATAATAGCTCAATAAAAATAAATCGATACGAGGAACTCTTACAACTCAACAACTAAAAGACAAACAACCCCATTCTTTTAATGGGCAGAGGACCCAAATAGACATTTCCCCAAAGGAGATATGCAAACACCCAACAAGCACAGGGAAAGATGCTCCATGTCATTCATCATCAGAAAAATGCAAATCAAAACCACAGTGAAATCTCACTTCACGCCCCAGTGAATGGCTCTAATAATGAAAACAGGTAATAGCAAGTATTGGCAAGGATGTGGAGAGGCTGGAACCTTTATACACTGCTGGTAGAAATGTAAAATGGTGTGGTCACTTTCAAAGATGGCTGACAGTTTCTCAACAACTTAAACCTACCAGCAGTTCAACGTGTGTGTGTGTGTGTGTGTGTGTGTGTGTGTAGGTATATACCCAAAAGAATTAAAAACGTGTTCAAACAGATACCGGTACACCAATGTTCATGGCAGCATCATACACAGTGGCCAAAAGTTATAACAACTCCAATATCCATCAACAGAAGAGTGGATAAACAAAATGTGATATATACATTCAATGAAATGTTATTTAGCCATAAAAAAATGAATGAAATACTGATACATGTGACAACATGAACCTTGAAAACATGCTAAGTGAAAGAAGCCAAGCACATATTGTTTGATTCCTTTTATATGAAATACCCAGAATAGCCAAATTCATAGATACAGAAAGCTGATTAGCGGTTGCCTAGATTTTGGGGAAGGAGGCAAGCGGAAGTGACTGCTAGTAGTTGCGGGATTTCCTTTCAGGGTAATGAAAATGTTCTGGAACCAGATAGTGGTGATGCTTATCCAACCTTGTGAAAGGACTAAAGGCCACTGACTTGTCCACTCTAGGAAGGTTAATATGGCAAATTTTAGGTTATGTGTCTTTTACCACAACTCTTAAAATCTAGGAACATAAATAAACAGATGGATTGGGAAACCTCCCAGTAGCTTGTCAGCACACTCAGGATAAAATCCAAAAAACAGGCTTTTACCTACAAGGACCCCACGACTTGTCCCTTCTCCAATCTCTCATTTTCCTCCCCTCTCTCGTTCAGCTCCTTGCTCATCTTTGAACACATCAAGCAGGATCCCACCTCAGGGCCTTTGCTCTTGCTGTTTCCCTCTACCTGGCAGGCCAGATCTCCACTCAGCTCACTCCACTTACCTCACATAGGCCATGGCAAATAGACTCAAAGGGGCCCCCAATGCCCCCCACCTCTCAGCATTTACCCCTTTGTATAACCTCCACCCTTACCTATGGGCAGGACCAAGAGCTTGTTTCTAATCAGCAGAATACAGTAAAGAGGACACAGCATGGTGGCTATATGAGTAATTCCAGTAACCTTCCTAGAGTGGACATGACTGTAATCCCAGCACTTTGGGAGGCAAAGCAGGTGGATCACTTGAGGTCAGGAGTTTGAGACCAGCCTGGCCAGCACAGCAAAACCCTGTCTCTACTAAAAAAAAAAAAAATTAGCTGGGTGTGGTGGTGCACACCTGTAATCCCAGTTACTCAGGAGGCTGAGGCAGGAGAATCACTTGAATCCAGGAGGTGGAGGTTGCAGTGAGCCATGATTGTGCCACTATACTCTAGCCTGGGTGGCACAGTGAGACTCCATCAAAAAAAAAAAAAAAAAAAAAGAGAGAAAGGAAAAAGAAAAAGAATACAGTAAAGGGGACAGGAGGCCACTCCTGACTACATCATATAAGATGGTAATTAATGCCCATCTTGCTAGGAGACTCTCCTTGCTGGCTTTGATGAAGCAAGTAGCCACACTGGGGTGGGCCATGTGGCAGCAGCTGCTGGCCAACAACCATCCAGGCACTGAGGGCTGCTTCCATCTTACAGGCAGCAAGAAACTGAAGCCCTCAGTCTTACCACCCACAGAGAACTGAATTCTGCCAACAACCCCATGTGTTTGGAAGCGGATCCTTCCCCGATTGAGTTTCAAGTGAGACTGCAGCCCCAGCCAATACCTTGACTATAGGCTTCAGATGAGATCCTGAAGCAGAGGACACAGCCTAGGTTCTTGGCCCCCAGCCACTGTAAGATAATAAATGTGTGCTGCTTTAAGTTTGTGTCCATTTGATATTGTAGCGCTGGTACACAGGTCCCTGTTCAAATGCCACCTCCTTAGAGAAGCCTTTTCTGAATTCCCTTTCTAAAACAGAATTTGTCTGACACAGAAAGATAAATACTGCATGATCTCACCTATATGTGGAATCTGAAAGAGTCAAAGCACAGAGGCATAGACTAAAACACTGGTGGCCAGGGGTCGGAGGGACAGGGAAATGAGATATTGCTCAAAGGGTACAAAGTCTCAATTAAGCAAGATGGATGAGTTCTGGAGATCTAACGCACAGCATAATGACTACAGCTAATAATATTATATATTTGAAAATTGCTAAGAGGGTAGATTTCACCACCAAAAAAAAGACCATTATGTGAGGTGATGAATGTGTCAAATAGCTTGGCTATGATGATCATTTCACAACATAAACGTAAATTACAGCAGCAAGTTGTACCCCTTAAACGTTACCCAATGATATTCGGGCACTGGTCAATCTATTTGTCAATTACGTCCAAATAAAATAAAATCTGTTTCACCATTACTTTCCACAGTTACCCTGACTTTTTTCCCCACGTCCCTTACTGCAACCTGACTCATTATGTATTTATTTATAAATATATAATCCATGAGAGCAAGGACCTTGTCTGTCCTGGTCACCTGTGCATCTCCAGTGCCTCTCACGGAACTTGGCACATAGCAGACATTCAATAAATAAGGAATGACCGAATGATCAGTCGTCTTCATATAGGTAGGCTTCGCTATGGGCCCTTGCCTTAGTTGTCCTCACCATGACCCAACAAGCTCGTGTTATTATTAATTCCCATTTTATGAATGTAGAAAGTGAGGCTCAATGATAAAGAACGACACACCCAAATTCATATAGCTGGTAAACGGCAGAACCAACACTTAAATCCAGGTAGCCTGACCCGAGGTCCATGTTCTTAACCGCATGCAGGCAACCTCAGGTGGTCAGCAGCACCCTTGTTCCCATTTTCTTCCTTCTATGAAGGGGGTACTTTCAGCCATCCTGGGTCAGTGACAGGAAGGACTCTTCCCATCCCTCTCCCCTGGCCCTGCTGTTTGTGAACAGCAGCAGGTAAAGATCTTCGGAAACCTTAAGCTCAGAAAAGATGAGGGAGCCCGCTCTCTAATCCCTTATGCAAATTGAAATTAAAACAATGCAAAACCGTAAAACACAAAATATGTGTGCATGTTGAGGTTGAAGGGACTCTTTTCTAGATTTCCTGATTCTGGTTGTTGAAGTGCAACTTTTTTCATCCCTTTCATGACCTGACTTTCCTGGGGCTCTAAGCCCATCCTTAGCTGGTCTCCTGGAGGAGCTAGGTCTGCATATGGGATTTTTTTTCAAAGGCTTGTTTTATTTTAATGGCTGATCCATGTAATCATGGAGGCCAGTATGTACAGACAAAGAGGGAGCTTTTATTTCTTGGTCTCTCCCTCCTTGGATAAAGTCTTGATGATCTCCTTCTCGCCTGGAGGCGCTCTTCCCGGCGCTTGCCTTAGTTACGCTTGCTTGGTCTTACACCTGCGGTCCTCAGCCTGGGCAGCCAGGAGCTTCTTGCCTTCAGCTTGCAGATGTGTTCCATGAGAAGCCACTTGTTTTTAAACAGATTCCCCTTCACGTTCAGGTACAGGTTGTGATACATGTGGCGATCAATCTTCTTGGATTCCCGGCATCTTCTGGGCAGCCGGCAAAGAATCCTCATTCTCCTCATCCATGTGACCTTCTCTGGCATTCAGGCATTGGCTGTGCCCTTCCACATGCCCGTGTGCCTGCCCTTCTGGAGGGCCAAGGTGTTTTTAAGGCGTCGAGCCCGGGAATGGAACGTTCACAGGATTGCGGATGATCAGCCCATCTTTGATCAGCTTGTGGATCTGCTGACGGGCGTTGGCATTGGCGATTTCATCGGTCTCATTGGGATCCAACCAGACCTTCTTCTTGCCACAGAGGACACTAGGGATGAGCCTCTTCTGAAGCCTGAGCATACTCATGGCTACGGCCCCAGGAGCGAAAGCGGGGATCTTGAGTAAAGACGGGAACGAGGAAAAGATAGAATACCCCAGGCAAAAAGAACAGTATGGATGTGTATAGGCCCAGGGGTGGAAATAACCACGGCAGAGACAAGGGACTGGAAGAAGAGTCTTAGACATCTGCAAAGTGTAGGCACGCTATGGTCTAGAAGCTGTGCGATTCCACCTAATCTTCACCAGACCCCCATAAGGTAACTGTAACTACAACTGTAACAACTACAGATGAGCAAACTAACACACAGGAAGGCAACACACCTTGCTGTGCTGGTCATCTTGGGTTACACTATGCGACGCTAACAGGCGCCTTCGAAGGTCTCGGTGGTTTAGATGGCAACCATTCATTCCTCTGGAATGTGACACGCCCTTGTAGCTGTTTTGGCTCTGACCCTCCTCACTTCATTCCAGGATTAAGTCTAAAAAAGCAACCCCCTTATGGAAACCTGATCGTCTCCAGGCCAAGGTAAAAAGGGTGAGGCGCAACACCTGGGAAACAGTAAAAATTACCCACAGCATCACAAAAGGGGAAGGGAGAGGTGACCCCACAAGGGCTTTTACAGCGTCTGCCAAAAAGCGGCACGTCCCACCTCCACTCACTTCCACCCCACTGGCCGAAAGTCACTTGGCCAACCTGACACCAGTAGGGGAGGGTTATGAACTCTCCTGTAGAGGGGAGGGTCGCCATAAGGAAGGGTCGCCACATAGGGGAAGGTCGTCACATAGGGGAAGGTTGCCATAAGGTCATATATTTCAGAAATGGCCAGACAAGAATTCAAACCACGGTGGATTTTTTTCCACACATACATACACCCTCCGCTCCATTCCAGCCCCTGGGCTATGTACTTTAGAGAACTCTGTGTCCTCAATCACAGTAAAATTCTGTCCTTCCAAATTCTGCCCTGGAAGGAGGAAGCTCCAGCAAAGGAGAGGCAGCTGGGCTAAAAAGATATGTTGCCTTCCCAAGATGCACCATCTCGTTGGGATCTTATGCATCCTTCTAAACCCAGCTCAAAAGGATACTACTATCTTTCCAGGCTCCCCCAGCTGAGCAGACCTCTCCCTCCCATATGCCCACCGATGAGCACTGTACATTCCTCCCTCAAAGCTCCTGTTCCCTCCACTGCACAATAATCTGTATACAGGTCTGTTTCCCTTACCACACTGTGAATAACATGAGGACATAAGAATGGCATCTTATCCAGGCACGGTGGCTCACACCTATAATCTTAGCACTTTGGGAGGCCAAGGTGGGCAGATTATCTGAGGTCAGGAGTTTGAGACCAGCCTGGCCAACATGGCGAAACCCCGTCTCTACTAAAAATATTTTAAAAATTAGCCAGGTGTGGTATCAGGCACCTGTAATCCCAGCTACTTGGGAGGCTGAGGCAGGAGAATCGCTTGAACTTGGGAGGGAGAGATTGCGGTGAGCTGAGATCGTGCGTGCCATTGCACTCCAGCCAGCCTGGGCAACAGAGGGAGAATCTGTCTCAAAGAAAAAAGAATGTAATTTCATTCAGCTCTGAACACAGTGTATAGCTTAAGACATGCAGTAAGAGTCTGATGAATGAACAGATTTGTCAATGGATATATATGGGTGGATGGAAGTAGAGAGGATGGAAGTCAAGTTTTGGAATTGAATTAGACTCCCAGCTTTGCCACTCGCTAGCCGTGTGACTCTGGGTTATTTACTTAACTTCTCTGGACCTTTACAAAATAGAAATATAAGTGTATCTCTCACTGGATTGTTAGATTAGCAGAGTGCCTGCCAAATAGCAGGCACTCAGGAAATGGAAGAATGCATGATATGATCAGCCTTTAAAGAGACACGAATTTGAATCTGAGCTCTGTCATTACAAGGTATGGGACTCTAAGAAGTTACTTGTGCAATATATCATCTACTCATCCCTCCTGATCCACTCTCCATCCTTCTCCAACCTGCCCACTCCCTAAGAAGTAGGTCTCTACTGACTGCATGAATAGGCTGAGTCCCTTCCTCCAGCCTCTTGTTAAGATCAGCCAAGGGAGAGTAACAGCAGAGATAAAAGGGAGGAAGGAAACTGAGGTCAACCTCTTTATTCCTCTAGCCAAGTCTATTTATTCCTCCTCGCCAAGTCACCATGGACTAGCTGTGTCCTTCAACCAAAGGTCCCAGCTTCTGCCAGGCAGCCCTCTCCTATGTCTCCCAGCTCCTCATCTATTCATGACTAGGGGTGGTAATCAAGTCCCACCACTGCTATCCCCAGGGAGCTGCACTTCCCACATCCTGTCTCTGGGGGGGGCCAGAAGACTCAACTGATCACCAAGATTCTAGCTCCCTGGTGAACACACCCTGAACTTGCAAATATGACAGGACTTCCTACCGTCTTAGGTTGACTTTGAGTTAAGCAAAAGGAAGATTAGCATGAGTGGGCCTGACCTAATCAGGTGACCCTCGGAAGTCAGAGAGATTTGAAGAGTGAGAGACAGCCACTTGCTGGCCTGGAAGGAGCAGACACCCGTGCTGTGAGTTGCCTGTGGACTGAGGGTGATCTCTAGGAGGTGAAAGCAGTCCCTGGACAGCAACCAGCAAGGAAACGGGGACTTCGGTCCCGCGACCGCAAGAAACTGAGTTCTGCCAACAACTTGAGAGAGTCTGAAAGAGAACCCTGAGCCTCAGATGGCATCACAGCCCCAGCAACACCTGAGCAGAAAACCATGCTCCTCCTGCACTACCGACCTACAGCACCATGACCTAATGGAAGGGTGTCGTTTAAAGCCACTAAGTTTGTGGTTATTTGCTACGGAGCAAGAGAAAACTAAGACACTGTCAGCACCTCTTTGAATGGTACCTTTATTAAACTCTTCTTGAACCAAACTAATTTATCTGTGCTGTCTGTTTCTGCTGGGCTCTGATGAGCGCATCATTTAACCTCTGTGTGCCTCTGTTTCCTCGGCTAGAAGGTGATGGTGACAAAGCTATTGTGAGACTGCAATCACGTGGTGCATTTAAAGTGCCTTGCACTTGCTAAGAGTCCACCACATGGAGAAAGAGATGGATGGACTGAAGCAACTTACTCTGACTGGACCCCCTTTCCGCAATACACAGAAGAATCCTCCTCCGGGTCTTTTGGCCTTGTCATTGCAGCTGCAAGGTCAAAGCCCCAAATGTGGGTGGTCTCACTCCTTCCTAACTTCCGATGCCCAGTGCCTCTGGGATGAATGCACCACCCTTCATGCTCTAATTGTTTTGACTGAAGATTAGTGGGATCTTAGTGCTCCTGGGGTGTAAAGAGCCATTGTGAATGGTTATGCATGCTGAATTTAACCCAATTTCCAACACAAGGGCTCGTTCGTTCTGTGGAGAAGCCCATTTACATGGCCTCAGCACTGCTCCCTGCAACCCCCTGGTGGCTGACAGGAGCAGCAGCAGAGAAATGGGAAACTCCTCTTCTTAACCAAATGTCTCAGGAGGGCTTGTACCTGGGGACCAAGTTTGTTAAGAGGCAGATTTCAGAGCAGTGGAGAAACAGCCCAGAGGAGAAGGAGCTGGACTGCTGGCACTCCACATCCACAACTGACAGGCAAAGGTAGCTCCGCAGGCTTTCCCACTACAACCAGCTGCTTTCAATCTCTCTCTCGCCCTGGTATCAATATTCCTATTGGTGGGCAGAGAACCACGTCCCCTGTTCAAAGATGACTTTAAGATGAGACTCACTCATTGATGCAGACTCCTTGTGGGTCATATTGCAAATAACACAGATACTATTCCTGTCTTCAGGAAGAGAATAGTCCAATGCTATAAAATGGTAGGAACATCCGGGAGCGGTGGCTCACGCCTGTAATCCCAGCACTTTGGGAGGCCAAGGTGGGCAGATCACGAGGTCAGGAGTTCGAGACCACCCTGGCCAACATGGTGAAACCTCATCTCTACTAAAAATACAAAAGTTAGCTGGAGCAGCGACAGGAGCCTGTCAGCCCAGCTACTGGGGAGGCTGAGGCAGGAGAATTGCTTGAACCTGGGAGGCAGAGGTGGCAGTGAGCCGAGATCACATCACTGCACTCCAGCCTGGGAGACAGAGCAAGACTCCAACAACAACAAAAAAAAAATGGTAGGAAGAGCAAGAAAAAAATCGCTAGATTTATGATATTAGTGTATAAGTATTAACGGGAAAAGTTGGTAAGCTCTCTGAGCAATAGACGTTTTAAAAACAGGTATTGTCTCACCAGGCACAGTGGCTCACGCCTATAATCCCAGCACTTTGGGAGGCGGAGGTGGGTGGATCACAAGGTCAGGAGATGGAGACCATCCTGGCCAACACGGTGAAACCCCATCTCTACTAAAATACAAAAAATTAGTTGGGTGTGATGGCACGCACCTGTAATCCCAGATATTCAGGAGGCTGAGGGAGGGGAATTGCTTGAACCCAGGAGGTGGAGGTTGCAGTGAGCCAAGACCGCACTACCACACTCCAGCCTGGGCGACAGAGCAAGACTTCTTTTTAAAAAAAAAAAAAAAAAAAACAGGTATTATACCAAAAAATAGAGAAAAAGGGACCCGTGTTTGTAAAACTTTGATAAACTGGTTCAATTAACTGTCATGGGTGTCTTTGTTGCAGGACTTTTCAGTGCCTTTAATGTCATAACGTGCCTTGTGAATCTCTAATCCTGGCTGGTTGTCAGGATTCTCCCTGAAGCTTCTCAAAAGGACTAATAAACCACAGGCCTATGGAATCAGAAACCCCAGAAGTCAGGCTCAGGAAACTGCAGTATTAAAAGACCTCCCAGGCCAGGCGCGTGGCTCACATCTGTCATCCCAGCACTGTGGGAGACTGAGGCCCACAGACCACCTGAGGTCGGGAGTTCGAGACCAGCCTGACCAACATGGAGAAACCCCGTCTCTACTAAAAATACAAAATTAGCCAGGCATGGTGGCACATGCCTGTAATTCCAGCTACTGGGGAGGCTGAAGCAGGAGAATCGCTTGAACCCGGGAGGCAGAGGTTGCGGTGAGGCGAGATCGTGCCATTGCACTCCAGCCTGGGCAACAAGAGCGAAACTGTTTCAAAAAAACAAAAGCCTCCTAGGCTAGATTTTTTTATTGTCAGCTAACTTGACCTGGAGATACGAATTTGGGACTATAGGAATTTCCTAACATTTCCTAACTCCTGAATATATCTGTTGGTACCTGCTGAAACTCTTCAGCATGCAACCGTCTGGATACTGTTCCTAATTATATTTATTTAACTGCTGTAATCCACTCCTCATCGGAAAACCTGCTGTAGGAATCTCAGTTCAATCCAGATGTATACATTAAGAGGAGCCTGAGGGAGGTGCACCTTTTGCCACCACTAGCCCAGGGTGAGAGGACAAATATCCCTGAGCGCTTCAAAGTAGATCATGCACCGTAGCCCACTGGGATTTCTCCATTGCAGAGCCTCTGTGGGAAGATCTGGTTTTGCCCTGGGTTTTCCTAAGGATGGAATGGCTACAGAGAACCCGCTAATGAGATGTCTCCAGAAGCTGGAGCTGGGGCTGTCTGGGTGGGTTCTGGGAGTCCTGAAGCAATTAGAGAGCAGTGAGTGGGCTCTAGAAGGAGATGGTCTTCAAAGGTGGAGGAGCCTTGGTCACGACTCAACTCTTGGTTCTGTCTGTACTCTACTGGACTTCAAGAGGCTGATTGCCAATCTAACAGCTGACTTCTTCCCAGGGTCTCCACTGGCTACCTCATTAACTTTTTTTTTTTTTTTTTTTTTTGATACAGAGTCCGGCTCTGTCACCCAGGCTGGAGTGCAGTGGTTCAATCTCAGCTCACTTCAACCTCTGCCTCCCAGGTTCAAGTGATTTTCCTGCCTCAGCCTCCCCAGGTAGCTGGGATTAGAGGCATGTGCCACCACATCCAGCTAATTTTTGTATTCTTAGTAGAGACGGGGTTTCAGCATCTTGGCCAGGCTGGTCTTGAACTCCTGACCTTGGGATCCACCCGTCTTGGCCTCCCAAAGTGCTGGGATTACAGGCGTGAGCCACCACACCCGGCCTACTTCATTATCTTTCAACAGCCTCATGCTGATATCTACAGCAAAGCAGCACACTTCTTTTTAAGAGACAACATGGGGTGCTCGGCAATCATGGAATGTACCAAAATAATTAAATACGATCCCCAGTTCTTTGGACAACTTATCCAACATATCTGAGCCTCAGTTTCCTCATCTGTAAATTAATAAAATAAAATCTACCTCCCAGTCTGGTAAACATTAAATACACGACATTGCAAGGCGCCTAACACATAGTAGGTCTTCAATAAATGTGTCATTTCTTCTTCCTTGTTTCTTCCTTCCCCCAAAAGGCTTTGCATCTGAGAGTCAGCAGAAAGAGGATAGTTTTTCACTGGCCTGCGGTGTGACACTGGACAGCTCTTGGGCCCTAAATTCATTGGGATACATTTGGTTGAAAGTAACAGACTCATTCAAATTAACCCAAGCAAGGGAGGTGGGGGGAAGAATCATTATTATAAAAATGCAGAAATAACTCAGAGAACCAAGGAGCTGGAATGCAGTCAGGTTTCAGGAGGGGCCTGGACACAGGAACTGAGACGCACCAGGAAATCTTTAAGATGTGCTTTCTGCGTCCCTCCTCCTTTCTCCTCTCCCAGCACCACTTTCATTCGTAACTAGTTCCCTGTTTACAGTACAAACAATGGCAGTCAACTCCCCTAAATACTCAATCTGGCCAGTAGGACCCTTTCCCTTAAACCTAATTCCATATTCCCAAGGAAGAGGTACACTGGCCCAGCTTGGGTTGGGCCCTACTCCTAGTCCAATCAACAACATCTGTGGTGGAGCCAAGAAGGCTCTCATTGGCTTGGCTTAAGATGGGCTCTACGCCTTGTCCAATCAACAGTGTCCACAGGTGGGGCCATGAGGCTTTCATTGGTCCAGTTTGAGTTTGGCCCTTCTTCTACTCCAATCAACCACATCCAGGGGTGGAGCGATCAGGTTTTCATTGGCTTGGCTTAAGATTGGCTGTACCCCTTGTCCAATCAACAGTGTCCACAAGTTGTGCTGTGATGCTTTCATTGCCCCAGCTTGGGTTGGACCCTACCCCTCATCCAATCAACAACATCCAAGAAGGGAGCCATTATATTGGCTTAAGACGGGCTCTACCCCTAGTTCAATCAACAGCAGCTAGGGGTGGAGCCATGTTACACAAATATGGTGGCTTCCACTGCAGCTATGTGGATGGAGAAAGTAAAGAACAGTCTTCAGAAAAGGGGAACTGGGTGTGCCAAACAATAAGTGACTTGCTTAAAGCAATGAGAAATAATACCTGCCCTTAAGGAACTCATAGTTCCAACAGAGCTTCAGACCCAGAGACAGATAAACACCATCCCTATTCAAAAACGGCCATTACATTGGTATGATCCAGAGACATTCACATAACCAGGGTTTGACGGGAGAAGTTCCCAGAAGCTGACCAACTGCCACCCCAAAGCCATCCTAGGACCTGATGAGCTAATTAATCACAATTATTATCGATGGCAGTGCCAATCCACCTGCTCATGTCACAAAACATTAGTTATTGCCAGGAATGATGAATCCCAGGATGTAGAACATGCTAAAAATATTAATCTACCAGTGAAAATGATTTTAATTGGATTTCGCCCTTGGGGTCGTGTCAGGGGCCCGCTTTCAATCAGACTTCTCCAGTCAGCAAAGCAGACCCCAGCCTTTCAAATTGAAACTGTGATTGGCTGGCAGAGGTTAATAGAAATGTTGGGAAATAAATAGGTTATTGATTGATCATAACAATCAGCTGGCTCCCAGCTTACCTTGCTGACCTCGCCCGCCGAATTTTACGGCAAACTCGGTTAGCATCTAATTATAGATCACTTTTACAATGCTGTGTATTAATGAGAAGATTATACAGTAGGGGGTAGGGGAATTCTTACCAGAGAAGTTTCCCAGTGGCAGACAAATGCGATGAGACCTTGTGTCCAACATGGGGACTAACAGTGAATGTGGGGGTTCTAGAAGGAATAAAGCAACTCTCCCCACATCCCTGCCTAAAACCTCATTCGTTCAAACAACACACATTTATTGGGCGTAAGATTTGCACAGGGGACGATGGTACGTGGTGCTGTACCAGATGCAGTCCCTCTGCTTAGGAACTCACTCTGTAATGCAGTGGCTCTAAATAAAACATCTGTGAGCCCAAGAATCACTTGCCAGATGAAACAGATTCAGCCAGACATCATGGGACATGCCTATAATCCCAGCACTTTGGGAGGCCAAGGCAGGAGGACGGCTTAAGAACAGGAGCTTAAGACCAGCCTGGGCAACACAGCAAGATCCCATCTCTACAAAAAATAAAAATAGCGAGAAATGGTGGCCTGTGCTTATAGTCCCTGCTATTCGGAGGCTGAGAGAGGAAGATTCCTTGTGCCCAGGAGTTCAAGGTTACAGTGAGCTATGAATGTACCACTGCTCTCCAGTCTGGATGACAGAGTGAGATCCTGTCTACAAAAAGAGAAAAAAAAAAAAAAAACAGAGATGCAAACTCCTGGGCCCACCCGCTGAGATTCTGATGCAGAGGGATCTATGAGTTTAACCCGCTCCACCTTGAAAAGTATGACATGGTTGGAGGGTCTCATTTCAAGACACATCGGCCTGATCGGGAAGAAAAGTCCACACAAAGAAAATGACAAATCAGAGTACTGGGTGTTTGTATCGAAGCTCACGCAGAGTCCAGCCAGACACAAGGGAAGTGAGGTCAGCTGAACCTGGAAGTCTTCATACAGCAGGTGAGGTTCACACTGAGCAGGAATATCCAAGGTGAACTTGAAGGACAGTTTGCCCCCATAAAAGGATACTTTTAATGGGCACTAACGGTGTGCACAGCGGTGTTCTCTGTACCACCAGGGAGAGAAGGGGTGTCTGTCTCTCTCTTTCAAGGTACTAGCAACCTGGTTGCTTTCTCAATTCCAAGTGACACTTCACCATGCACAAACCCTTTACTGGTTATTTTTTTTTTTAAGAGGCAGGGTCTCACTCACTCACGCAGGCTGGAATCAGTGGCATGATCATAGCTCACTGCAGCCTCAAACTCCTGGGCTCAAGCGATCCTCCTGCCTCAGCCTCCTGAATAGCTGGGACCACAGGTGTGCATCACTGTGCCTAGCTAATTTTTTTACTTTTTTATTTTTTTTGAGACAGAGTTGTGCTCTGTCACCAGGCTGGAGTGCAGTGGCACAATTTCGGCTCACCGTAAACTCCACCTTCCGGAATCAAGCAATTCTTCTGCCTCAGCCTCCCGAGTAGCTGGGACTACAGGCATATGCCACCATGCCCAGCTAATTTTTGTATTTTTCGTAGAGACAAGGTTTCACCTTGTTGCCCAGGCTGGTCTTGAACTCCTATCCTCAAGCGATCCTCCCAAAGTGCCGGGATTACCGGTGTGAGCCATCATTTGTTGAACCAATATGGAGATGCGGTGAAGGTGGCACAGATGGGAAAACAGGCTGGGAGGCCGGGGGGAGGCGCGGGTAAGCGACTTGCCATCGGTCACACAGCCCTGGTACATCTAGATAAGAATACACGTCCAATGTCAATACACTACAGTGTTGCTGCCACCTTACTCGTGGGGACAGCCCTTCCAAAGAGGATGGAGTTGTTGGGGAGCTAGGGCACAGTCAGGATCAGAGGGTCTGAGAGTGACAAACGGTTCAATCCCAGCTCTTCACACAGTGCTGGGAAGGCCTCCCTCGGGCAGCCACGCTGGGCTTCCGGAAGACTTTCAGGATGCTGAAGTGAGTCTCTGAAGGCAAAGCCTCACCTCAGAATTAAGGAGGGAGTGTCTTTTAAAGAATGGCAGAAGCGTCTGGAAGCCATGGGCACAGGGCAGCTGGACCACGCCGGAGGAGACAGAGGAGCCTCAGCCCCGCGACACCTGTGTGGATGGCGTCTTTGATAAATGCAGTTTCTCACCTAGACTCCTCCACAGCCTCTGCCGCAGACCTCCTGCTCCCCCGTCCCCCTCCAATCCATTCTCCACCCAGCAGCTGGAAGCCAGTGTTTACAGCATACATCAGAGGTGTCACTCCGCAGCACAGAACCCGCTGACGGCTTCCAAACACACTTAGGGTCAAATCAGAGTCCTTACTGCGGCTCCACAGGCCCCGAATGACCCAGCCCTGGCTTGCCTCTTCAACACTGCATCCCACCAGCCTCTCCTGCTCTGGCCTCACCTCCGTCCCTTCTGCATGGCAAGCTCATCCCACCTCAGCACCTTTGCCCCTGCTGTTCCCCCTGCTCACACTTTCTCCTAATGTCACATGGCTGACTCCATCTTAACAGCTCAAATGCCACCTCCTCCAAGACGCCCTCCCTGACCACCACCTGACTGTGCCCATCCCCCACTCCACCCTGTCCCATCGTCCTGCCGAACTTCTTTCATAGCAATAAACAATGGTAGAAAGGATTTAACTTTCTTGTTTCCATAGTGAGTGCCTGTCTCCCCTACTAGACTGAGAATTCCATGAGAACAGACATTTTGTTTCTTCTCACCACAGTATTCTAGGTGCCCAGCACAGAGCCTGGCACATGAGCAGGGCCCGATGCATATCATATCTGCTCTCCTACTGAATCCAAATCTCAAGTCTAGATGGCGGAAAACAAACAGGAGTTAGAGACCAAAGCAGTGAGCGAACTCGCTCAGGCTGAGTCAAGGAGGGTATTACAGAGGCGGGATGTGGTGGCCAGAGGGGTCTTACCCTGGGCTCATGTGGGGAGAAAAAGAAACAGTTCAGGCAAAGACAAATGAAGGGCTCAGAGACACAGCACTGGAAGTGGATGGAGCTGAACGCCGATGATTTCCCTTATTCCGTACGTCATTCGTATATCAAGATTCCTGTTGTCCCTGTAAAACGGTGAGGCTGGCTGAAAGCTGCCACGGCTGTCCAAAACTGAAGGCTGGTGGTTTGGACTGGGGCGACGTCAGGGGGATAGAATAAAGTGAAAAGAGATATTTAGGGCCGGGCGTGGTGGCTCATGCCTATTATCTCAGCACTTTAGGAGGCTGAGGCAGGCGGATCACTTGAAGTCAGGAGTTCAAGACAAGCCCAACCAACATGGTGAAGCCCCATCTCTACTAAAAACACAAAAATTAGCCAGACATGGTGGTGGGCGCTGGAATCCCGGCTTCTCAGGAGGCTGAGGCAGGAGAATTGCTTGGATCCGGAGGGTGGAGGTTGCAGTGAGCCGAGATGGTGCCACTGCACTCCAGACTGGGCGACAGAGTGAAACTCCATCTCAAAAAAAAAAAAAAAAAAAAAAGAGAGAGAGAGAGATTTAGGAGGTAAGATGAGAGGAGCTGCTGTCACAAAGATTGAGGAAGGAAAGGAAGAGGATGCTCAGGTTTCTTTTTCAGGCAACCAAAAAGAGTGGGGCTCTTTCCTGAGATGGGAAATGCTGGAAGGGACCAGGATTTGGGGAAAAAAAAAAGATGTTGAGTTCAGCTGAGACAGAAGCAAAGTTGTTTCTTAAAAGGAACTCTATCCTTGTTTATTGCCGCTTAATGAACCTCTCTAAGACCTAGAGGCTTAAAACTACCATCATTTCGCTCAGGAACCTGCAATGGGAACATGGCTTGATTCCAGTTTGTCCCTGCTCCATGCAGTATGCACTGCAGTGACTCGGCTAGGGCTGGATGACCCACCTTCAAAAATGGTTCACCCACAGGATTACCAGGAGCTCAGCCAGGGCGAGGGGCCTTGGTTCCTGTCCACGTGGGCCTCTTCACAGCTGCTTGGGTTTCCTCACACCATGGCGGCTGGGTTCTAAGAGTGAGTATTTCCTTCCCCCATTTTATTAACTAGCCTTGGAAGTCACATAGTATGGCTTCTACCAAAGTCACAAACCCACCCAGATTCAAGAAGTCACATTATAAGAGGAGCGTGTGGGATAGGAGATATTGTTATAGCCATTTTTGTAACAATAATAACTTCCGTTTATAGCACCAGGAACATAGGGGCCTTTCATCTTCGTGAAAGGAGATCCTAATGTTACCCCCATTTTATAAATGGGGATACAGAGGCTCAGACAGCTGAGCTTGTCCAAGATGACACGATGCAGGAGTCCAGACTTGACACTGGGTCTGTCCCGCCTCCCCATGGCTCAGACAAGAGTCAGCTTCACTGTTCTCTGTACTCAGTGCCCAGCACAGGGTCTGGCCCTGAGTGCGGAAGAGCAGGTGCTGGACGAGAGGCTGAAACAAAAGACCGTGAGAGGCGGGCGGGGCCTCCGTCATTCCAGCCTGAGAACCTGGGAAAGCATCAAGGCGGCTGAGGCTTGACCCGGGGGCCAGAGGTGATGTCTGGTATGAACTCCCCGGTGGCCTGGCGTCCCTGAGATGGCTGGGAAAATGCCCCCTCAGCCCTGTGCCTCCAAGACGTTCTCTTTCCTGGGGCCTGGGCTGGAAACTCCAGCACATTCCTTACATTCCAGAGCTTTCCTGTGGGAGGAAGCCTCCTTCAGGCTGGAAAGGCCTCTTGAGTGAAGATTAGGAAACCGTGTGTGTTTCAGGCTGAACAGCACCAGTCCCCCACCGGGGTCTCTGTCCCCCTGGCTACCTGGCTCTGCCCCTGTTATGGGTGCCCTACAGAGGAGGATCTGTTTATATGCCAAGGGCCAGGCAAGAGATGACAGTAGGAACGGGGCCACGATGACTGTGGCTTCTTGGGTACTCACATTCAGGCAGGCTCAGAGGATAAATAAGACAGAGCTGCGGCCAGTTTGCTCTATGACTTGGTCCGGTTGCTTCCGCCCATCCAATCCTCAGGCCACTCTGCCTCCCCCTGACCCTGCTGGTCACGCCATACCCGCCCCAGGCCAAGAGAAGCCATCAACACGTGAAATAAGAATTCAGAGCCTATTACATGCAGACGCTTTGCATATGCTCTCTTGTCAAATCCTGGTAACTTCATTGAAAGGGACACAGTCATTCCCGTTTTACAGATGGAGAAACTAAGGCTCAAACAAACAGGGGAAGTCACCAGCCCTAAGTCACATAACAGTGAGGGTGGATCTGCCTGGATGCCACCCACTAGAAAAGCCCTACTAGCTCTCGTGTCATTCATTCAATAAAATGTTGACTCCCAACTCTGTGCCAGGTGCAGTCCTGGGTACCCACGGTACAGCTGTGAAGCAGGCAGGCATCGCCCCTGCCCCTGTGGAGCTCACAGTCAGGGGAGCAGGTAAATGAGCAAATAGATATGAAATCAAACTGTGCTCAGTTCCCCAAGGCCAATGGACACCCTACAGGGAGGAGTGACAGGAGAGAAACCAGCACAGAGAGAGAGTAACTAGGTTCAACCTTGCAAGATGGAGTCAGCATTTTTGCATGGCGCGGCCTCATGCATGCAGTGACTACCTTGAATCCAGGTTCTCCATCCCCTAACGGTGTCTCTTTGGGGGAGTTTCTTCACCTCTCTGAGCTTCAGTGCCTTCTCCTATAAAACGGGAGTGGTGATGAGACTCTCAATCTACTTCTGAGAACTTCGTGCATCAATATGTCTAAACCATCCAGCACAGAGCCCGCAAGGAGCAAGTACTCGGAAAACAGTACTGGCCGCTTTAAGTTAATCCAGGGGAATGAAGGCGAGGTGTGCAGAGGCGGAACTAGAAGGAACGGCTTTGCCTGTGGGAAGAGCTCACAGCATCAGCGAGTTCTTGGAATATTCTAGGCCTCAGGGGGAGATGGCTGGGGATCCTGCATTGCCGAAAACACCAGTGTTATCAAAACAGTGACCCTTGCTGAGAGTGGCAGAGTGAAGTGGAAGCCAAAGTCGTACTTTGCCCATTTTGTGGAGGAGTAAGCTGAGGCTTAGAGAGGGGAAGTTATTTGGCTTGGCCTCTGTTAAGACGAGGTAGCTCATGCCTGTACTCCCAGCACTTTGGGAAGCTGAGGCGGGTGGATCAGGAGGTCAGGAGTTCAAGACTAGCCTGACCAAGACGGTGAAACCCCGTTTCTACTAAAAATACAAACCATCAACACACGAAATAGGAATTGAGAGCCCATTACATGCAGGCGCTTTGCATATGCTCTCATGTCAAATCCTGGTAACTTCATTGAAAGGGACACAGTTGGTGCCCCACCGTGTCAGACGCAGCCGTAGACACCAGCTCCGAAATCACCACGAAGGACTTGAAGGAGAAGAGGGAAGTTGTGGAAGAGGCGGAAAATGGAAGAGGCGCCCCTGCTAACGCGAATACTAATGAGGAAAATGGGGAGCAGGAGGCTGACAATGAGGTAGCTGAAGAAGAGGAAGAAGGTGGGGAGGCAGTGGAGGAGGAAGAAGGTGGTGATGGCGAGGAGGATGGAGATGAAGATGAGGAAGCTGAGCCTGCTACAGTCAAGTGCGCAGCTGAAGATGCTGAGGATGATGATGTCCATACCAAGAAGCAGAAGACCGACGAGGATGACCACACAGCAAAAACGGAAAAGTTAAACTAAAAAAAAAAAAAAAAAAAAGGTCGCCATGACCTATTCACCCTCCACTTCCCGTCTTAGAATCTAAACGTGGTCACTTTGGAGTAGAGAGGCCTGTCCGCCCGCCCACTGCTGGCAGTGCCACCCGCAGATGGCACGCACTCTCCACTATCCAACCCAAACCACGAGAATTTGAAACAAGGGAGGAAAAAAGAAGGAAAACTTCCAAGGCCCTGCTTTTTTCCTTAAGAGTACTTTTAAATGGAAATTTCTTTGTATTTTTTTATTTACTTTTTATATTTTTGTACATATTGTTAGGGTCAGCCATTTTTAATGATCTCGGACGGCCAAGGAGCACTCTGTCCTACTGCTGACTTTACTTGTGGTGTGACCGTGTTCATTATAATCTCAAAGGAGAAAAAAAAAAAAAAAAACCTTGTTAAAAAAAAAAAAGTGAAAACGACAACAGAAAAACAATCGTATTCCGAGCATCCCGGTAACATTTTTGTGTATGTACCTGGCTGTACTATAAATAGTTGGTTTGTATGAGATGGTTAAAAAAGACCAGAGATGAAAAGATTTCCTTTTTTTCCTTTTTTGTCTATGACGTTGCTGTTTATTATTTATTTATTTATTGGCTTGTTTGATGTATGTGTGAAGCAACGTTGTCCAACAATAAACAGGAATTTTATTTTGCTGAGTTGTTCTAAAAAAAAAAAAAAAAGAAAGAAAAGAAAAGAAAGGGACACAGTTATTCCCATTTTACAGATGGAGAAACTGAGGCTCAAACAGGGGAAATCACCAGCCCTAAGTCACATAACCAGTGAGGGGTGGATTACAGGCATGGTGGTGCACACCTGTAATCCTCACTACTCGGGAGGCTGAGGCAGGAGAATGGCTCGAACCCAGGCGGCAGAGGTGGCAGTGAGCCAAGATCGCGCCACTGCACCGCAGCCTGAGCGACAGGGTGAGGCTCTGTCCCGAAAAGAAAAAGAAAAGGAGCCCTCTGCAAAATGAACAGTGCTTTTCCAGAGTTTCTGTCCTCGGCTGCATTTTCTCCAGTCCCTCTCCTTGTCCCACCCCTGCCAAATCCATCTCGCCTCCCTTAAAGTCTGGGATCTCCAGAATATTCCGGTAGAGCATCCTGCCCCAAATGCCCCCGAGAGGAACCGAGTTTCCCAGACTAAGCAGCGGGGATTTGGTGTAACACCGCCATCTCCTGGCCGCTCCCATGAACTACGGCTCTGGCTGGGCCACGGAGCACCTACAAAGAGGACTGGACGCCCTTCAGCCACAGGACATTGATATGCAACTGACTGAATGCAGAAGCAGCTATCAGAATGCAACACAATCTGTCTTCTATTAAGCCAGACATTAAAGAGATTTACCCAAAGAAACGACAACAACGCTGTCTTCTCGCTAAATTTATTTTGTTTTGGAAAATACAGTTATTTGTAATAAAGCATGTGTTATTTTTGTTAATATGCAATGGGTTTACTGTTATTGTGATTTTTCCATGAATTAATAAACAAATCTTTTTTAAATGTCTCTGTTTTAATTTCTAACACGGTAGAGTCTCTACAATGCTTTCCTTCTCCTGTTCCTGTCCCCTGTCCAAATCTAGTTTTCATTCACTGCCTCTCCTGGACTGTGCCCTCTGTGGGGGTGATGCCGGTCTGCTGTGCCCTGGACACCCAGCATTGTGTTTGGCACACAGTAGGGCTCAAAAACATGTTGTTGAATGAATGAAACACAAGCCAGCTGAGGCTTGCGAGTGGCCAGTGTCCACAATGCCTTTAAAAAAAAAAAAAAAAAACACCCGCTTGGGAGGCCGAGGCGGGCGGATTATGAGGTCAAGAGATCAAGAACATCCTGGCCAACGTGGTGAAACCCCATCGCTCCTAAAAATACAAAAATTAGCTCGGCGTGGTGGCGGGTGCCTGTAGTCTCAGCTACTTGTGAGGCTGGGGCAGGAGAATCGCTTGAACCCAGGAGGCAGAGGTTGCAGTGAGCCGAGAATATGCCACTGCACTCCAACCTGGGTGACAGAGCAAGACTCCATCAAAAAAAAAAAAAAACCACCCACAACAAACTGGCCCTGGCTGCCCACAACACTTCTCTGAGAAAAAGGCTGAAAATGCATCCAATGAAGCCAAGGAAACCATTGTGGAGAGACTCCACCACGTTAAAAATTAAAACAGATGTTTTAAAAAGACTTGTTTATTAATTCATGGAAAAATCACAATAACAATAATAAACCCATTGCATATTAACAAAAATAACACATGCTTTATTACAAATGACCCAAGTTCCCAAAGAGAAGCAGGCAATCGACTCGAAGTGTGTGTCATATAGTAAGAGTGTAAAGGGGCCTGTGGCCAAAATGTTTGCGAGCTGCAGTGACAGAGTACTGTGGACAGGGTGGTCGGGGCAGGCCTCTTTGAGCAGGTGATGCTCAGCTGAGAGCCACCAAGAAATCAGCCATGTGAAAAGCAGAGGGACAAACGTTCCAGGTGAAGGGAACAGCCAGGGCAAAAATAGGTGCCCTGGCAACAGAAAAGTCAGCAACCTGGCATCCCAGAGGCTAGGGCAGTGCCCAGTGTACAAGAAAAACTCCAGAAACAGTTTCTGGGCGAACGGAGGGAGGGAGGGAGAGGTGGAGGAGAAAGGAGGACTGGGAGGAAGCTCTCTTCTCATTAGGGGTCTTGTAGTCCTTTGAGGGCAGAGGGGCTCACAAGTTCTGCCAACCCTGGGAGATTCCCGCTCTTCTTACCAAGCCTTGAACACAGCTGCACAGATCAGCCTCCACTTCTTGGCTCTGAAACCTCCACTGGACTGTCCACCCAACCCCGCCCCAACATGCATCAGTATCCTCATCTCCTACGGAACCAGTCCAGTGAATATTGGAGGAGTCACTCCAAAATGCTCTGCCCCACTGTTGCTGTTTTCTCCTAATTCACTGACCATTGCCCATCCTTCAAGGCTCCCTGCAACTTTTGATTCTTCCAGGAAGCCTCCCCTTACTGCCCCCACCCTCACCTCACCTTCTCCTGACCTCCTTTTCAACAGAGCATCTCTGGCCCCCATCCCATCATCTGGTGCTAACACAGAATGAGGTTTCAGGGAACACTTGCAGGGTATGAAGCCCTGTCTCAGCTCTGCAAGAACCCTTGGGAACCTTCACAATGGTCCTATGAGGTGGGAGTGGTCTCCCCACTCCACAGAGCAGATGGAGGCTCAGGGAAGGGGAATCACAGGAAGAGCTCACAGAAGGTGTTTGGCAAAGCTGGGATTCAAATCGAGGTTTACCAGTAATCTCAATTCTAAAACTGACTCCAAAGTTCTTTTAAAACCACCTCCCTGCCAGGCGCAACGGCCCGTGCCTGTAATCCTAGCACTTTTCCAGGCCGTAGTGAGCAGATCACAAGGTCAGGAGATCGAGACCATACTGGCTAACACAGTGAAATCCTCTCTCTACTAAAAATACAAAAAAAACTTAGCTGGGTGTGGTGGCACGTGCCTGTAGTCCCAGCTACTCAGTAGGCTGAGGCAGGAGAATTGCTTGAACCTGGGAGGCAGAGGTTGCAGTGAGCCGAGATCGAGCCACTGCACTCCCTAGCCTGGGCGACACAGCCAGACTCCGTCTCAAAATAAATAAATAAATTAATTAATTAATTAAACCACCCCCAACAAACTCCTGGCTGCCCAGAACACCGGTCTGAGAAAGAACCTGAAAGTGCACCCAAGTTCCCAAAGAGAGATAGGCGATCAACTTGCAATGTCTGTCATGGATGCTGAAGGGAAGAGCAGCAATGTGTGTGGCTTATATTTGCCAGTCCTTCATGACCACACACTAAACTCTATCTTTTACTCTGTCACCAAGGAACTTTTTGCCTCCCCAAGGAAGTATAAGCTCCCTGGCAATAAACACCTGAATTTCTCAAAGCAGTGCCCTAGGCACAAAGAAGTGTTATTTTTAAAAATACCACCAAGGCACGGTGGTGCACGCCTGCAGTCCCAGCTATTCAAGAGACTGAAGCAAGAGGATCGCTTGAGACCAGGAGTTCAAAGCCAGCCTGGACAACAAAGCAAGACCTCATCTCTAAAAAAAAGAACAGAAAAATAAATACCAATGGTGACAGTGATTGCACAACAAAGTGAACGTACTAAACTGAAAAATGATTTATGGGGGTCACGTTTTAAGTTTATTTTACCAAAATTAAAAAATGAAATACCCCATTATACTGACTTCGAGGGTCACTGTTGAGGAAAGGCTGACTCACCGACTCGGAGCCCACCCTGCTCCTTGAAAACGCCACTGGCTGCCCCCCTCCCCCAAACAGCGTGTCCCTTCTGCTTCATACACCACAGGCATGTTTCCGGGGTGAATCGATTTTTAATAGCAAAATGGCATTTTACACAGAAGCAGCTACATTCATGGGTGAAAACAAAAAGCCAGTCGACACTCCTTTGCTGAATCCATGTAAAAATCTGAGTTTTAATCTACAGAGAAATTTCTGCCCACACATTCAGTAGCCCCCGGAGCTAAATGACATGGAAAACAAACATCTCTTCTGGTCTGTTAAAGTAAAACAACGGGTCCCTGGATAAACTCTCAAGAGGGCCTTTGTTGGGATGGAACCAATCCCCCCCGCCCGCCCCTGAGAGCATCCCGCAGCTCAGTATGTCACCATTTACAGCAGCACAGCCCTCACCGTGGGTCCACAGCACAACCTATTAATAAAGGATTACGACATCTCTTCAGATTGGGAGGCCAATTCCTCCGCTCTAAGATCTGCTCACAGCAAGCTGGATGTTCCTTAGACTTTCAAGACCAGACTGAATGAGGGAGGGAGCTGAAGAGAATGTGCCTGCTTGGGCTCAGCCTCCTCTACTGTCACGATGCGCGTGCACACACACACACACATACACACACACTTTCAATCTCACAGCCATCGCCAGTCTCTATGTTGGCCTAGTCCCAATCCCTCTGCCTCTGGGAACAAAAGGTTCATTACCCCTCAATACATATTTTTCCCTCTCTGGGACCAGGATCAGCCTCTTGCAAGCTTACTCCTCAGCTGTATGTCCCCCTTGCAGCCGTGCATGACAAATGGGCTCCCTCCCCAATGGCATTCTCTTGTAGACATGCAGCCCATGACCGTGTCTCCCCAGATCTTCTCCAGGGGCTTCACACCACCATGGATGACATGTTTTCAAGACTGCTCCCCTGCCATGCCTTTATTGTCACCTTGCACCTCTTTCTTTTCCAGTCATCGCAGAGCTACCTCCAACTGAGGCAGGCAGGTATGGATTCTGTTTATCAAAAGATGGACCAAAGAGTCTTCCAAGTTTGAAAAAGTTCTGTTCAGTTGTCTAAAATGTGGCCAGAGCCCACTGCAAGCTCCTCTGAGTTCCACCCGGGCTGGAGGAGCCAAATGGCCAGCCTAAAACTCAAATCTACTGTCTCCCTTTCTCAGATCATACCCATGGCTCCCCAAGGCCTAAGGTTAAAATCTAAACCCCTTGGCAACCAGACCCGGCACCGTGTCCATTTCCCCACCTCTTGCTACATTCCACACGAACCTTCCAGAACCTCTTTGGATCATCTCTGATCCCAAGAAACTGGTGTCCACCACTCTCGCTGCCTGGAACTCATCCCCACCCATACTCCACCCAGCCAGAGCTCAGCTGACATGCCTCCCTCTCCGGAAAGCCACCCTAGGATGGATTAGGTATCTCTGTATCCCCATTCCACCCCGCTGTATCCACCCTACACACTAGAATTACAGCTCCTGATGACCAAATGGTGTTTAACCACCGCCACATCCCCAAGGCCTGGCACATGCCTGGCACAGCGTAGGTGCACATCAATCTTGTCTGTCTCCTGGGTGCTCCCATAGCCCCCGACCCATCATAACACCCATCTCACTGAATCACTACTTCACCAACTCACCCACTAGGCTATAAAAGCACCGTGATGAAAAAGCCCATGTGCAGGTCCCAGCACCCAGAGCAGTGCCTGGCACATAGCAGGTCCTTAGCAGCATCAAATCTTCGTAAATAAACAGGAGTTTCAGGAAAAGGAGGTGTTTCTGAGCTCCCTGCTTTGAATGAAATGGAGTAAGGCAGCCACTAGAGGGCAGCCACTAGAGGGCAGCCGGCAGGCATCTCCAGGGTGTAGACTTTACTCCATCCCAGGTCTCTGCCAACAGCCAAGGCATCTTCACAAAGCTCTTCCTAAGACATCTTTTTCTCTCCTGTTCCCTCTGCAGCTCAGGCCTCTGGATCACCCTTCAGTCCTCACTGCCAACTGCAATTGGTTAGCTCTGAGTGCACGGTTGCCGGAGAAAAGGGCTCTCAGTCCCAGACTAGCATTCAATGACCCAAGAAATCTGCCTGTAAGGTCTCCAAGCCAGCCTTCGACCTATCCCTAAACTGATCCAATCCTCCAAGCCCTGCCTTGAGCTGTCTTCTCCCACAGACCCTGACTACCAGACCGAGCCAGCAAAACCCAGACCTAGTGCCACCTCTTACCTGCACCTGGAATCCCAGGCTTACGCTCCCTGCCCCTCTACTCCCAAAGGATACTCCTTCAGTCTAAAGAGATCAAAAGTCCCTTCCAGAAAAACTCCCTTATCGTCAGTGCAGCCAAACTGCACAGAAGAGTTTATGCTAGAAGAGCTGAAAGTTAGGAAGCTCAGCTAATTTTTACTATTAACATGTAAATGGCTGAGGGACTTATAACCCTTCTGAATACTCTGATTACTCTGATCTCATGTTTTATGTCCTAGAGCTTCCAAAACACAAAGTCCCCAAAACAAAGACTCTAGGCCCTGGCCTGATGACGGTGACCCTACACAAAATGGCAAATGCTCTGTAGACACGAGACAGTTATTTTAAGGTTTGTAAGAGCTGCAACTACCCGAGCGAACTATTGTAGACATAAGGCTATGTTTTTTACAGAACTGAAACCAAATGCAGACGATGAGGAGTGAAGTTAGAAGACTGGCTTCCAAAACCTTAGAAGACTGACTCTCCTTCTGACCCCACCTTGGTGGGTACCACTGCTCCATCAGGCCTGGTCCACACCAGAACCCTGGCACCTCCTTTAGAGAACTACCACTTTTACCGACTTCTGATTGCTCTAACTCCGAGCAACCACCACATCCAAAATTATTAGCTACGCTTTTTCCTGTGTTAGCCCCTTCCCAGCCATGCCGACATCCAAGCTGTTAACAGCAACAAAGAACGTTAGACCTGTTGTTAGTCAGAAAGAAATCCACAAGCCATTAGTTTCTGCTGAAAGGAATAGACCAGGAAGGCAGGAGTTAGTCACGGTGAAGGAAAGGTTAATTAAGAGTTGGTCAGACCCAGGCCAGGAGCCTGAAGCCCCCAGACAGGCCAGGTTGGTTGGTAGTGGTCAGCCCCCCGGGGCAGTCAGGGTGAGGCAGGGATTAGCTGGGTGAGAGCAAGAGTTAGTGCAAGAGAGCCAGAGATTAGCCCAAAGAGACCAAGGTGCCTACTGGAGGTGAGGCATGAAATCACCCCCAGGTGTGGCCCCGGCTTAGCGGCTGGCGGGCTCTGGGGGAGGCAGGCTGAGGCAGGGACGTGGGTGGGAACAGAGAGCCAGGGATGCATTGCTGGCCGGCCTGAGCGGCTGCGGGAACCCTGTAAGCTCCTGAAGTTCATTTATTGCTCCCCACTTCTACCTCCTGCAAACTCCGAGACCGGGGTAAAGCTGATTCCCCTCTCCACCCCGCCTTTTCAACAGGACAACCAACGCCCTCTAGCTTCTGGGCGTGGGAACAGACCTTTCTCAACGACTTCCGGTCACGGTCCCACGTCATAGTCCTACGTCATGGCCCCACGTCTACTTCCGGTAAGGAAAACCCGCCTCTCTCAGATCGAGATGGGAGAGTCCTCTCTAGCTGACTGTGTGGGAAAGAGCCCTCCCACTGACTTACGGTATCAGAAATGTCCCTCTTCCCGGCCTTCAAATATGGGAAATGTTCCTCTGGCCGACTTCCTGTGTACTAAATACTCCACTCAGCGGTTTTCAGCGTGAGGAAGACCCGCTTCATTGACTTCCGGTGTAAGGCTCAGCTTTCTGACTTCCGATGTGGGACACGCCCCTCTGCCAATTTCCGGTGACGGGCACGCCCCCTCCTGACTTCCTCGTGGGACACGCCTCCCTCTTGACTTCCTGTGCAGGGCAGCTCCTATTCCCGTCACTTAACAATGGAAAAGATCCTTCCCCGGCTTCCTTCCCGAGAAGAATACAAAAGCTCAGAGCTCCACAGTCTAGAGTCTGGATCCACAGGCCTCCACACTCACGTCCCAGAGGTTTCCCTGGTCCCACCTACTCCCAATGGCAACCAGACTTCTGCACAGAGGAGGCATGTCAGAGTCCAGCCTCCCACATCCACAGGACCACCTCCTCCTCTGAGTCTTATTAATAGGGCCGTCCCCTGCCTTAGACCTGGCCCAATGGACTCTGATCTTACAGCCAATGTGGGGCAGCAAAGTGGTACATCTGTCTATAGGGCCAGTAGCCCCAGGTCATCTGCTTGCCAAAAGGAGGGGGACCAGCCCCCAGGGGGGAGCCCAGAGCTCGGCAGGGCTGGGGTTAGTAAGAAGAGAAAACACGGTTAGTAGGGGCTGGGTTAGTAAGTCAGAGCACAGCACCAGCGGCAAAGGGCACCTCAGCAGACACACACAGGAGTCGCTAGGAGAAAAGGAAGAACGCACGCAGGTCCGTTAGTTTGTTAAGGGATGATGGGGTGCAGTTGAGGCACCCCAGGGGTTAGACGGGTTAGTAATCGAACAAAAGAGCTGCCTACAGAAAAGAAAGCTGAGACGGAGGAAGAATGTGGGAAAGTGACAGTTAGGGGTTCAAAGCAAGTGTCTGGCCCCAGGCAGAAGGATCTGTGTGCAGAACACCCAGAGAGGCCAGGGCCTAGGCAGCAGGCGTGTTCAACCAGGTTTGGGGGGCGGGATTCCCTCCACCTTCGTCTTTTTTTTTTTTTTTAAGCATCTGCCATGTGCCAAGACCCTTATATTCATGGGAATCCTCACTGCAACCTGTGAGGTTTCAGTACTCCCATTCTATCACTGAGGAAACAGGTTGAGAGAAGTGAGGTGACTTACTCAGTCACCCAACAGGAAGTGGCAGAGTTGGTAAGTCTTATTTACATTCCCTGTCCTGGAACGTGGGTCTGCACAAAGATCCCAGCCATAGGCAGAGCCTCCTGGAGCCTTGGCTGCCCCCATATCCCAGCCCCTTGAAAGGCCCATGAGCTGCACGGTTAGTAGGATCTGGCTGCGGGGGGTTAGTAGGGCATGCTCGGGCCTGGTTAGTAGGTTAGTTGGTTGGCAGAAGGCCAGGCACCTCATCACACGCCACGGCGTCCCGGGCGAGCCCTGGGTTAGTAGGTTAATCACACCATGCAACACTGTCCCGGCCCCTCCAGCGGCAGCTCCAGAGGTCTCCCGCCCCCACCAGCCAGGGAGCGGGGCCTGACCAGGGCAGGGGGTCTACCTCTAAGCCCCTCAGCCCCACCAAAATCAACCTTAACCACATGGCCCCTGCCGAAAAGCCTGTTGCTTCCCTATTTACTGGCTGTGGGTGTCAGATCAACCCCTGGAAACATTTCAGCCCCCCTGATAATGAACCCTACTTGACCTGGATAGAAACCCCCTGCCTGGTTCTGGTCAGCCCCTTCCCAGAGGGCTGGATCCTGTTACATTCTGGCATAGACACACACACACCAGCATCTCACCGCAAGAGATCTGACCCTCGTGCTCAGTAGGCATCTCTTCCAACAGCAACTGACAGGACTCTAGTTGTTCCAACTATTGACCTGCCCTCCCCCCATTTAAAAAAAAAAAAAAAAACTGCATCAAGTTGGCCTGGCTCCTGGAACTAAGTTGCGACTCCCCACGCCCACCTGGTCTGCTGCCTTTTCAGCCAATGCTACAAAACACCTGAGTGTATCCTAATGATGCCATCTTCTACCACTGCTGTACTTTTCCCACAGAAACCCCAGCCTAGCATCCCCCACAGTTCTAAACGATGTTCCATGAGGACTTGAAATCGCCATTAGTTATTTTAAAGGCTCTGATAAGTCCTGCACGACTTCAGTAGTGCAGCAGAATTTGAATTTCAACCTGCTGTTTGTTGTTTTTGTTTTTGTTTTGAAAGAGCAATAACATTTCCTAGAACTCACTTTGGGAATTTCCCTAGAGGGTCTCATCTCAGCCAGATCTTTCTCATCCTTCAAGGCCCTGGTTGGTACAGCTTGCTAGGAAGCTGTTCCAGACTGCAGCAGCCCTCTCTGGGGTCTCTCTCTCATTTACCAAGCACTTACCAAGCACTCAGAACTTGTGCCTCAGTAGACTGTGAGCTGGTTTTACCCATCCAGCATGGATGTGAAATCGTAAAGGTTCGAACCCTGCCCGCTCTTCACCCATATTTCCCCCGAATGGCTAGCACAGGAAAGAGCCCAAAGTAGGTGCTCAATGCTGATGAGAGAGTGGAATTTAAATACCCCGGGAAGCATTGTGAGTTACTATGGAGGCCATGAAATGCTGCCACCTCCCCAAGCTGATTAGAGAGGGATATTGGGGAAACAGCCAGGGGAAGGGCTAATCAGAAATGCCTCTGGATCAGAAGATGCTGAGGTTTTAAGTCCAGAGAGCCAAAAAAAAAAAAAAAAGGAAGAACAGATAAACCCTAAATCTATACTCCAGGATGAATGGGAGCATTTACTGAGCACCTACTGGGAATCAGGCGCTGTGCTAGGCACGCGGTCTCACTGAATCCTCCCTGCACCTGACGGGTGAGCATGTGCCTTTCATTTCACAGAGCAGTTGAGGCTCAGAGGTGAAGTAACTTGCCCAAGGTTGTAGCCCAGGCTCTTCTCGGGACACAGCTCTCCCGGGGGCACCTCCTTTCTGCACTGAGCCCAGCCAGTTCCATAAGTCCTCTGAAGCACTCCTGAGCCACCCCAGCATGGTACCTGTCACTCTCAGTGTCTGCTTCCCATACCCCTGCTCCCCTTCCCCCTCCCTGGGTGGGGGGTGGGAATTCTGAAGGGGAGATGGCCCTGGCTTTCCATGTTTGTGGTGATCACCCTGTTAAGGATGGAATGGTGTCCCCTCCCCCAAATGCAAATGTTGACGCAGTAGCCCGCTATGTGGACTGTTTTTGGAGGTGGGAACTTTAAGGGGTTAAAGTTAAATGAGGTCACAGGGTCAAGCCCTAATTTGATGGGGTTGGTGTCCTTATAAGGAGAGGAGGAGACACCAGAGCACACTCCTGCTGTCCTTCCCTCTCCATGGAAAAAAGGTCACGTGAGGACACAGCAAGGTGCCATCTGCAAGCCAAGGAGAGAGGCCTCACCAGAAACCAACTCAAACACCTTGATCTTGGACTTTCCAGCCTCTAGAACTGGGAGAAAGTAAATTCCTGCTGTTTAAGCCATCCAGTCTGTGGCATGGTGCTGTGGCAGCCTAAGCTGATGAAGACTACACAACCGCCCTCCTCCCCATTCTGGGAAAAAGGACATCTGGCTTTTAAACTTGTCTAAGGGAGGCCACAGGCTGCTCTCTGGTAAACACTGGGACTGTCCCCTCTGGAGGGGGCTGTAATCAGAGGAGGAAAGCGGAGAGGTGGGCATGTAAGGAAAACTGCACGTGGAGAGGCAGATTGTGGGGGCTGTCCTGGCACCTTCTGCTCCCCAAGAACAGAATCCAGGAGTAGTGTGGCTAGAAGCAGGGATCTGATTGGAGAAGAGTGTCCTGAGACTGGGCTCAGGTGGCCCCTCAAGCCTTTGGGTAAGGCTGGTTCCCTTTGGATGGCAGGAAAAACACCCAGGGCCACCTATCTCTTTCTAGTGAATTTCCCTGGCCTAGATCTTCTTATCCCGTAAAGACCCTCTCTTCTCAGGATGGTACACACTCAGCCCCTCTAGCTGCCCCTCCCAAAGTTCAGCAATGCAGGAGGAAGGCCCCAGTTCCTTCCAGGTCCTGACTGTCTCCTCTTTGTAACCATCAGGGAGAGGAAAAGCATGGAAAAGCCCCACCAAGGAGGCCCCCCACAAAAATGACAATTTCACATGGGCCAAACGGAGAAGGACAGAGGACTCCAGCCAGTGGCACCTGAGGAGCTGCATCTGCCTTCCCACTGACAGCCCCTCCCCAACTCCCATCCCTGTTCCTGTCCCCATCCTGTAGGGTCATTTGAAACCCAGCCCTGGGGAGAGTGTGGTCAGTGGGGCCTTGGCCCAGGCCAGGCTGTGTCTGGTCACTGGCAGAAACTCAAGGAGGAACCAAGTTCACATGGGGACAGTAAAGGGCCCCCAGCCCCAGACAACAGGGCCCAGCAGGCAGGGCCCGAGCAGGTGAGGAGGGAATAGTGGGCTTCCAGGCCTCCCTCATACCCCTGGAGCCAGATCCAGTCGTCGAGCACCAGCCAGGAAGAGCTCCTGTCCATGGGAGGCTGCATCCCAACAGGTGAGGAGGATGAGATCTTCAGGGAGTCACCCAGGGGGCTAGAAAACCATCGGAGTCTGCCCGCTAAGTCACTGTGGCCAGAGTCCAGGGTCACCCGAGGTCCAAAGAGAAGGCCAGGCCAGGAGTCCCTGAGATTCAGCCCAGACAGAGCCACCTGGCGGGGGATGGGGGGGGGTCAGGGACACAGCGAGTGAGGTTGAGGCCACAGCCTCCACCCCCAGCTTCCCACATCCCCCCCAGCCTAATTCTGCATCTGAGGGGACACATGTTCAGAGATCCCCCCACCCCAGTATCTCTCTCATGCCCCCAGCACACACACAGGGTGGAAGAGAGGGCTTTGGACATGAAAATCTTTTAGAAGAAACTTAGGCCAGGCACAATGACTCCCTCCTGTAATCCCAGCACTTTGGGAGGCTGAGGAAGGAGGATCCCTTGAGCCCAGGAGTTCGAGACCAGCCTGGGCAACACAATGAGACTCTGTCTCTACAGAAAATTAGCCAGGCATGGTCGCATGCACTTGTAGTCCCAGCTACCCAGGAGGCCGAGGTGGGAGGATGTATTGAGCCCAAGAGGTCAAGGCTGCAGTGAGCCGTGATCATAACACTGCACCCCAGCCTGGGCAACAGAGTGAGACCCTGTCTCTAAGAAAAAGAAAAAAAAATGTGTAAAGAGAGGAAGCAATGAAAGCTGAGAATACTCCACCAGGCAGGGTTAGCTCAGGGGACCGGGGAAAAGCAGTAAAGGGAGCCCATGGCAAGCCCCCGGAGCATCATGGGCGGAGGAGGGGCAAGGGCTTGAGTGGGTGGGAAGGACCTTCAGAGTCCTTTGATCGCTTGAATTCCTTTTACAACATTCCCACTGGGAGGACCTCTGCGCGCACACACACACACACACTGCTCCCAGGACGGGGAGCTCACCCCCTCGCTGAGACTGTAATAAAGCGTGTTCTGACATGAAGATCCGAGCAGACGGGACCATGTCTCTGGGTTCACCTCTGCATCCCCAGCGTCTGGCTCAGAGACGGTGCTTGGTCCATGCCGGGGCTGAATGAAGGAACATGCTAAATTCTCTGCTCGAGCTCACCCACGCTGGTCCTCATTCCATCCCACCCACCCCCACCACGACCACACAGAGCAAGCCTTCCAGCCACCTGGCTCCCAGGCCATCTTCTCATGAGCAGGAGCGTTCTGGGCCTGAGGAGGGGGCACAGGTGGGAGGGACAACCTACCCCCATGAAACTAAGCTCCATGTGACCTCCCTCCCTCCCCAAATCCCTCCCAGGCTTACCTGGCAGCATGCAGTCGACACACAGGAAGCCCAGGCTCCCAGCTCCTTCCTTCCCCACACAGACCCCACAGGCCCATCCTGGAAGACAAAAGAGCCAACCACACCGCAGGAGAAAACCGCACCCAGGCCCCTCCCCACCCAGGCCCCTCCCCAGCCTCAGGCCCCGCCCCACCCATGCCCCGCCCAGGCTCAGGCTTTGCCAGAACTCCCTGCCGAAGGTGGTAGGCCCCGAGGCCAGGGAGGCCGGACTCAGGCACACCACCCTCCCCCTCCCTTTACTGCACCCTGCAACATCCTTAAAAGGTGAGGGAAGAGGGGAGAGGGGTTCCCTTCACTCACGCCCTGTTTCCCAACAGCAGCAGAATGCAACCAGGGAGAAAGGAGGAAAAACTGAGCAGCCTGGTGACAGCTGAATTGCAGCTGAGAGCTGGGAATCCGGAATTCTGATCCCAGCTCTGCTCCTGCCACACCAGGTGGCCCTGGGCCCCTTCCTGCCTTGACATTCAAGGTGCGCAACAATAACCTATGGTTTGAAGCAGTGGATGGAAATGGAAGGGACCCTTCTGACCAGCCTCAGTTATTTTTCTGCTCCCCTCCTTCTCCCCTGCCCTTTCCTGATGTGCCATGCGCCAGAGGAAATTCGGGGAGCCAGACGCTGGAGTAGGACTCTTTTAAGACCAACCTGTGTCATCTGGAGAAGATCAGAGAATGACCGGAAATCCTGACCTAGCACTATCTGCCAGGTTTTGCTTTGGGTAACAGCTGTGCTGTCTTCATCAACGGCAGACCTGAGTCAGGAGAGTAAGGAAGCCTTCTCAGCATATTTTCAGAGCTTGCTGTCAGCACCTAGGAGTGGGGGCACGAGTCCAGAGCTGGAGACGAACTGAGACTCTGGCACTGAGAAAAATGCATCTAAAGGCACAGTGTGAAGTCTCCACTAAGCTGCAAGGCCAAGGAACTCAAGCCAAGGTTTACAAATAGGATAACAAAATGCCGAAACTAAGAAGAGAAGGGCCAGTTCACATCACCCACGAGTCCCCAGCCTCCTTCTAATAGCAGATTTACAGGTACACGAGATGAAGTCATTTAACTCAGCCATCCAAAAGTTCCAGATGGTGACATTTATAAAACACTCGTCCTGATGCCAAAAGTGGAGTGTGAAAATCCCCCTTTTTGGGACCCCATGAAATGGGACAAGCTCTTTCTTTCTTCCATAGAGGTAGAAAAGTGAATGAGCTCCATCACCCATTTCCCCTCCCACTATGGGATTCTAGGATGCCACACTTTCCTGCACAGACCAGAAGAGGGCAGGCTTGTAGGGCTATGGGCTGGTGAGTTTAAATACTTATCTGCAAGGATGCTTCTCAGCGTGGTTGTGAACGTCCTGAAGAACCTGGAAATTCCCTTCTCTCTCCTCTGTCCCAGGAACTTGCTGCTCTCTGTAAATAGACCCTGGGCTGCTCAGAGGAGCCTGGCTTGGTCTGCAGTGACTGTTTCCCCTGGCTCTGTGGACCTAGAATCATGATATTAATAAGCCGATGGAGGTTTCTCGGGACCTTTAGCTAGCTCCTGGGTGAAGCTGACACTGTCTTAGAGGGTAGAAAGGAAGGCATGGGCTTTGGGGCCAGAGAAACCTGGAGGAGACTGTGGCTCCCTCACCCCCACATACTCAATATGTGACTCAGTGTTAATGATTTATTTTTTTTTTTTCTGGAGACGGGATCTTACTCTGTCACCCAGGCTGGAGTGCAGTGGCGTGATCGCAGCTCACTGCAACCTCCGCCTCCCAGGTTCAAGTGATTCCCCTGCCTCAGCCTCCCGAGTCACTGGAATTACAGGTGCATGCCACCACACCCGGCTAATTTTTTTTTTTTTAAGTAGAGACAGAGTTTCACCATGTTGGCCAGGCTTGTCTTGAACTCCTAATCTCAGGCAATCTGCTGGCCTCAGCCTTCCAAAGGGCTGGGATTACAGGCGTGAGCCATCGCGCCCATCCAAAGTTAATGATTTTCAAAGTTTAGCCAGTGCCTGGCACACAGTACATGTTACAAAAATTATTTTCACCACTCAATGATTTAAACTTTAAGTAAATCTGTGTGTCATTTATGTTCGAGAAATATGTACCATATTTATCCTGTAGCATTAAATGTATATACGTTAGGCAGCACAGATCAAATTAGAATTCCCTATCTTGGTGAATGGAAATGCAAAGTGTGCCTTATTCACACAATGGAATCTACTCAGCAATGAAAAAAGAACAAACTATTGCTATATACTACAACATGGATGAGCCTTGCAAACATCATGCTAAGGGAAAGAAGCCAGGCTCAACAGAACACATATTGTATGATCTCGTTTATACAAAATATCCAGAAATCTACAGAGATGAGAAATAGATTCGTGGTTCCTGGGGTTAGGGATGGGATGTAGATGAATGGTAAATGAGTATGAGAGATCTTATCGGGGTAGCACAACTGTTTTAAAACTGATTTATGGTGAAGGTTGCACAACTCGGTACATTTACTAAAAATCATTGAATGTGTGAGTTATATGACATTTACACTATGCCTCTGCCAGGCATGGTGACTCACGCCTATCATCCCAGCACTTTGGGAGGCTGAGGCGGATGGATCACCTGAGGTCAAGAGTTCGAGACCAACCTGGCCAACATGGAGAAATGCCATCTCTACTGAAAATACAAAATTAGCCAGGTGTGGTGGCACACGCCTGCGGTCCCAGCTACTCGGAATGCTGAGGCAGGAGAATCGCTTGAACCCAGGAGACAGAGGTTGCAGTGAGCCGAGATCGTGCCATTGCACTCCAGCATGGGAAACGAGAGCTGTGGCTCACACCTGTAATCTCAGCACTTTGGGAGGCAGAGGTGGGCGGATCACGAGGTCAGGAGATTGAGACCATCCTGGCTAACACGGTGAAACCCCACCTCTACTAAAGATACAAAAAAATATTAGCTGGGCTTGGTTGCACGTGCCTGTAGTCCCAGTTACTCAGGAGGCTGAGACAGGAGAATGCATGAACCTGGGAGGCAGGGGTTGCAGTGAGCCGAGGTTGCACCACTGCACCCCAGGAAAGGGCAACAGAGCAAGACTCCATCTATAAAAACAACAACAAAAACTATGCCTCAATAAAATTGGACAGAACACGAATTGAACTACTGAGACAAGCATCAGGAAGCATGAGCCTCAGCTGGGCACAATGGCTCACGCCTGTAGTCCCAGCACTTTGGGAAGCCGAGGCGAGCAGATCACTTGAGGTCAGGAGTTCGAGACCAGCCCGGCCAACACGGCAAAAACCCATCTGTACTAAAAATACAAAAATCAGCCGGGCGTGGTGGTGCACACTTGCATTCCCAGCTACTCAAAAGACTGAGGCAGGAGAATCACTTGAACCCGGCAGGCGGAGGTTGCAGTCAGTTGAGACGGTACCGCTGTACGGCAGCCCTCACAGCGGAGTGAGAGCTTGTCTCGGAAAAAAAAAAAAAAGAGGTTGAGCCTCAAAAGCATTCTGTTCGGCAAAAAAAAAAAAAAAGTTGAACACAGAAGCTTCCATATATATATGGAACATTAAAAAAATCCAATCTACTTCAGAGAAAGCAGGTCAGTGGTTTCCTGGGGCTGGCACTTAGGCTGAGAGGGGATTGGCTGGGAAGAAACACAGGGGAACATTTTCGAGCGATGAAAATGTGCTACATCCTGATTGTGGCGATGGTTACACAGGTGTATACATTTGTCAAAACACACTGAAATGTGTGCTTTAAATGGGTGCATTTCCTTGTATGTAAATTACACCGCAATAAGGTTGTTTTTGCAAAACTCGTTTATATGTGATAAAAGAGGAATGGAACTAAGACTCGCCAGATCAAAGGCCATGCAGAGGACTGGCTGTGGGCACCAGGTCCTCATCATCTCAGCTCTCACTAGGCCACACAGACCACCCCACTTCAAGCTGAGGTCAATTGGGAAAGGCGTGATTGAGGAACAGGAACCCAGCGAGTCATCAGAGGTCTCTCCCACCTCTAAGACTCAGGAGGTCTCGGTACATATGGATTTTGTGGTGGATCTGACCTCAAACATGAGGTGGTCTCTGCCACCCCCAGTGTACACAGGAAGAGAGGGAGGGTCACCTTGGCTACTCCCATGATGCCGATGGGGTCATGGTGGCCACATGAAGGTGTCTGGAACCACGTGAGTGGACAGATGCCTCCAACTGTCGCCAAAAGAAAAAGAGACAGGAGTGAGAGGATAAATATGTACCTGTGGGCTCACTGAAGAACAGATGCCGAGGTCCCGTTTCAAATCACAGCATTTCCCAAAACTGATCTCCTCAGCTGCAGACCAAAAGCAAACCGGGAAACGAGGCTTTTTTTTTTTTTTTTTTTTTTTTTAGAAAGAGTCTTGTTATGTCGCCAGGTGCCAGGCTGGAGTGCAGTGGCGCAATCTTGGCTCACTACAATCTCCGCCTCCCGGGTTCAAATTCTCCTGCCTCAGCCACCCGAGTAGCTGGGACTACAGGCGCACGCCACCATGCCCAGCTAATTTTTGTATTTTTCAGTAGAGACAGGGTTTCACCATGTTGGCCAGGATGGTCTCGATCTCTTGACCTCGTGATCCTCCTGCCTCAGCCTCCCAAAGTGCTGGGATTACCGGCGTGAACCACCGCGCCCGGCCACAAGGAGGTATTTTGTTCAGGCCAGTGTCAACAATTAATTCCAACACAGGCTTTATGGCCTGGATTCCTGTGCTGCTCTGGCACCAGCACACTGTGTGACCTCAAGCAAGTCCTTCACCCGCAGTGAGCCTCGGTCTCCTAATCCACAGTAAGGATAATAACAGTGCCCACTTCACAGGGGCGTCATGAGGATTGAATGAGAAGATGAGTGAGACTTAGCTTGACTTCTGCCATTTTCTTACATCACTATTATTACCATTAGTTCATGAACACCACCCATGAGATATTCATTTTTCCCCAAAACAAGCATCAAGTATTCCTAGTAATGGATAGGCAGCTGCCAGGGAAACCTACATTTGTTGCATTTTCGAATCTCTTTGAGTTTTTGGTCTTTTTCCCTGACTCTAGAATAAAATCGCTATTCTGAGAGCTGAGACATCCAAGAGATGTTGGCCTAAATTGCCTTGGATGAGCCCATGCCCTCAGGTAATGGAAGTTCCAGGGGATAATGAAATGTACCAAGCACCTCTCAAGAGATGCACTGGGGGAAGCCGATGCTTCTGCAGAGGAGGATAACCGCCGTTTCTTGATGAATTCAAACACAGTGTCCACAAAAGAGGAGATTTGAAATTCAGATCTCCTTCAAACAAGGGAACCCCTGAGGTGGAGAGAGAGGAAAGAAAAGCAAGAAGGAGGGGAAGGAAGCTAAACTAACATTTACTAAGAACAGATCCTAATTGGGAGTGTCTTTATCTACATGGCAAAACAAGCTGGGTTTTATCATCCTCACTTTACCGATGAGGAAACCGAGATTCGGTTAGAAAATAAGGCAACTCAGATTCTAAACAGGCCTGTTGGACCCCAAAAGGGGCAGAAGCGTGTTCAAATACGGAAAGAGACAGGGCCCAGTGGCTCACAACGTAGTCCCAACACTTTGGGAAGCAGAGGCAGGAGAATCGCTTGAGGCCAGGAGTTCACGATCAGCCTGGGCAACAGACGGAGGCTCTGCCTCTACAAAAAAATTCAAAAATTAGTTGGGCGTGGTTGTGTGTACCTGCGGCTGTGGCTATTTGGGAGGCTGCAGCAGGAGGCCCACTTTAGCCCAGGAAGTAGAGGCTGCAATGAACTAAGACTGCTCCACTGCATTCCAGCCTGGATGCCAGAGTGGATCTATATATATATACAGATGGATATATATAGATCCATATATATGTGGAGTAAATGAGAACAGATCCAAGGAAGGTATGTGTAAACTGCAAACTCTGTGGCCATCTGCATTACCATTACTGTGAGAAAACTGGCCTATGATTGATAAATCATCTCTGTTCAGTTTATTCCAGTTGCTTTCGCAGTCTGTAGGCAACTGATTGAGTTCACTTTTAAAAGAGTGGCATAGTGTAGTAGTTACAAACACACGTTTCAGAGTCAAACCAGACACGGGTTGAAATCCTGACTCCACAGCTAATTCGCTGTGTGGCCCTGAGCTCACCACTTCACCTCTCTGAGCCTGTTTCTCTGCAATGGCGAATTCCCTGCCTTATCATGGAGTCTCCATGAGGGAGCACTGAGCCAGAACTTTGGTAAATGGTAACAAAGTGGTAGTTCGGGCTGGTTACTACTCATCATCTTCTGCACACCCTTTGAGTACACAATAGTTCAGCAACCCCGTCCCTTCCATGAATCATCCAGTAGCTTCCAGAGGGGCCCACCTGTCACCACAAGGGATAAGGGGACACCTGCCTCATCTGATCTGATCAGAGTGGAATGGGTTAGGGAGACAGATGTCACCCTCAGCCAGACTTGGCCTCTGCCCCTGAGACTCTCTGGCTATTGTTCCTCGGAGCTCAAGCTGACAGATGATTCAGGCCTCAGAGACAAGGGAAGGGGTCCTCTTGAAACAAAAGACTAGCCTACAAGTTATTCAGAAGCCCATTGAATCTGCACAATGGACCCAGTGCCCCAGAAACACGCTGCTCAAACAGGCTAATAATCACCCAGGAGACGAACCAGCAGCCTCAACAGAAATAAAAGCAAATCACTAAGTATCCATACAAGACTCAGGTACCATGTAAACGAACTCAGTCGGCACCCAGTGGGCTGCACGATGGCATTCACTAGCTTTATTAAACACCTACACGGCACCCAACATGCACTGGTTTGTAGCCTCATCGTCGCTTTTTAAAACCAGGATTGTGATGTCTGCTTTATAGACGAGGAAACTGAGGTTCAGAGAAGGGACGTGACTTCCTGACTGAAGTGGACACAGGTGGGGAGAAGAAGGGTCTGCACACTGACCTGCATAACTCAGCTGTGTCTCCTTCCACCTCACGGCACTGCCATGATGAATAAGGAAATTCAAAGAGTGTCATCCTGCCCGGGGAAGAAGCATGGATCACAGCCAGAGAAAGGACCTTAAAATGAAGATGCAGAGGAAACGAAAAATTGAAAACAACTAGCAGAACCAACAATAGGGAACTGACGAAGGAGAGCAGGTTTATCTCCTCCGTGAAACACTGAAATCTCTCATGATGGTTTCTGCACAGGTCATAATAACATGGAGAAACACATCTGACGTAACGTTTCAAAAGCGATATACATATAATGCAATTTCTTTTTCTTTTTCTTTTTTCTTTTTTGGAGGCAGTCTCGCTCTGTCGCCCAGGCTGGGGTGCAGTGGTGTAATCTCATGTCACTGCAACCTCCACCTCCTGTGTTCAAGCGATCCTCCTGCCTCAGCCTCCAGAGTAGATGGGACAACAGGCACATGCCACCACGCCCAGTTAATTTTTGTATTTTTAGTAGAGACAGGGTTTTGCCATGTTAACCAGGCTAGTCTCGAACTCCTGACCTCAGGTGAACCACCCACCTCACCTTCCGAAAGTGCTAGGATTACAGGCACGAGCCACTGCACCTGGCTAATTTCCATTATTATTTTCAATAATAGAAAATATATGCCAGAGAGAAATATATGAAAATGGAGTTTTCAGGCTGCATTTGGGGAGGCTCAGGCAGGCAGATCACTTGAGGCCAGGAGTTCGATACCAGCATGGCCAACATGGCAAAACCCCAGCTCTACGAAAAATACAAAAATCAGCCGGGCATAGTGGCATATGCCTGTGATCCCAGGTACCTGGGAGGCTGAGGCACGAGAATCACTTGAACTCGGGAGGTGGAGGTTGTGATGAGCCAAAGATCACACCACTGTACTCCAGCCTGGGCAAAGAGTAAGACTCTGTTGAAAGAAAGAGAGAAAGAAGAAAGAAAGAGAAAGAAAGAAAGAAAGAAAGAAAGAAAGAAAGAAAGAAAGAAAGAAAAAGAGAAAGAGAAAGAAAGAAAGAAAGAGAAAGAGAGAAAGAAAGAAAAAAGAAAGGAAGGAAGGAAAAGAAAGAAGAGAGAGGGAGGGAGGGAAGAAAGAAAGAAAGAGAAAATGGAGTTTTCTTCTTTTTTTTTTTTTTGTCTTTTCTAAATCCTCTATAATTATCATGTCTTTTATTAGACTTATTGAATTTGTTTTTAAAAATCAACAAAAATTATAAAAATTCTCATTTATTTCTATTTATTTATTTTAGAGACGGGGGTCTCACTATGTTACCCAGGCTTGTCTTGAACTCCTGGGCTCAAGCCGTTCTCCTGCCTCAGCCTCCCAAAGTGCTGAATTGCAGGTGTGAGCCACCGTGCCCAGCCCAAAAGTCTCACTGTTCATGCAAGCATAGGGAACCATTCTCCTAAAGCTGGCGGTAAGGGGTTGTGGTTGTTCTGGGGGACACTGAAGACTTCACCACTCTCCTCTGTTAAGGAGTGAGGTCAAGGCTTAAAATGAGTAGATTTCAGAACAGTTCTCAATGGAAAGGGTCACTAAATAGTAAAATTGGAGGGCATGGGTGACATGGAAGGTGTTTACATAAAATGCTTTCAACATGAAATTAACCAAAGTTAGAGTGGGATCAATTCAATGCCACTCAAAGCTAGGAGCTGGCAAAGTGTCGGGAAATGGTTTGCCCAGACTGCTGCATGGTTCTGCCTAGAAGAGTGAGGGGCGACGTGGGGGCACTGTTACCTCATCCAAGGATCTGCCCACCTGCAGGATGAGGATGAGGAGGTCTGAGTAAACATCAGATACCCAGCCCTATCCCAAACCTGCTGACTCATCCCCCTTGCCACGTGGCTCAGACATCTGCGTGTTGGAAGCAACGCCCCTAAAGTCTGAGAACCACTGTCCTCAGGTTTCCCTGTCTGTCAAGTGGAATTACTCATCCCTGCCCTGCGTCTACCCCCGCCCCCGTCCCTGGGCCATCGCGGCGCGCCCAGATGCTCCCAAATGGGAATGCGCTTTGCAAAGCACTGAGTCCAGAGCGAGTGTTGGGCTTTGAGCTGCTCTCAGCCCCAGCCTGGCACCGAGAAAAAACAAAGCCGTTCACTTAGGTTCTCTCGCAGTCCTCCCTCTCATAGTTCCTCCCCTCCCCCCGCAGCAGGTGGGGGCGTTTTCCCCGCGGCGGCACTGCAGTGGGGTGTGCGCGCCAGCAATCCCAGGCGCCGGGCATCCTCGGATCTGGAGCCTGGGATGAGGGTGGGGAATCTAGGGCGCGTCCCCCGGGCCTCTCCATGCACAGTCCCAGAAACAATTTCTCTATGCCAGGACCCTCCGCTGGAAGAGGGGAAAGGTCTGGCCCCTCTCCTCCCAAATTCCCAGCCTCTCCAGGGAGTGTCCGGGAGCCAAGGAGAGGTGAAGAATCGAGCTGGTGGGTTCCGGGACCTCCCCAGATCCTGTAGGAGATGCAAATGGGCTTTAGAGTCCTACAGAGCTGGATTCACAGTCACTGGCTGTGTGACCCCGGACGTGTCGATAACCCTCTCTGAATCTCTATTTTTCCGTCTTTAAAATGGGCTTGTTCCTTACCACGTTGTGGAATTGTTGTGATAACGCTTGCAGAGCACCAAGCAGGTCCCTGGCGTTGAGTAACCTCTCCATAAACTGATGTCACTGTTGTTTTCAGCGAGGGTAAGTTACCAGCCCTCTCTATCCTTTGGGAGCCAAATTGGACGCTGGACATCTGGGATTTGAGTCCCAGAAGTGAAGGAATGGCAGGCTCTGGGGGGAGGGGGTGGACTGGGTATGAGGGAAGGGGAGCTCAAGGACCCTGCCCCGCTACCCCACCCCCACCTCCAGTTCCAAGACCTTCTGGGCTCTCCGTGACTTGGCCAGTTAACTGCTCACCTGGTGAGCCGAGAAGGTTCGCGGACCCACCTCCCAAATTCTGTCTCGTGTCGTCGGAAGGGAAGGGTCTTTGTTCCCCCTCACAATCATGACTGCAAGACCCCCCCATTCGCACTGGACTCCCAAAGCATCCTCCCCTTGCCCGGCCTCACCGCCCACCCGCATCCCGGCCAGCGTCTTGGCTGTGTTTGACAATTACAGGCTGCAAAGCGTCTTCATCCATCAAATGCCGGGCACTTCAGGCAGCGTCTTCCACCCCTGAACCCAGTCCCGGGACTCTGGGACCTACCCTCGACCCCAGCCTCGGGGAATTCGGCTGTTCCCCGTTGGGGGACAAGGGCGCTTGGGAAGGAAGGCTGCTAGCACAGGGCGACGTCTTACCTCGGGTCTGCGGTCCTGCGGCGCGAGTGCAGAGGGCTCTTTGTGCCCCGGCTCACAGCGCAGAACTGGGGGAGCCCCTGCAAGCACCTCCCACCTCAAACTCCTCCCCGCACTCGTCCGCAGCCTCCCTCCCTCCCTCCAGTCCCCGGAACGCAGCCGGCGTCGTCTTTGTAGCTGCTGCAGCGCCCATGAAATTTTAATGCGGGAGCGGGTGGCGGGCGGAGGCGCCCCACCCGCGGCCCTCGTCTCCACCCTCCTGCCGCCTCCTTGCGCCCCTGCAGCCCCACACCTAACCCTCCCCTTACCCCCGCCCAGAGTCCTGGCCGGGAAAGCGGGGTGCAGCCGGGCTGGGGAGAGCACACCGCCGCCCCTTCCGCACAAAGGGGCTAGCGGGCCGGCGCGCTCTGCCTCCCGCATCCCACCCGCGGCGCTGTCATGGCAACGCTTGCCCGGTCACTTTCGGCCGCAGAGAGCTCAGGGCTGGAGAGAGGCGCGGGGGTGGCGCGCCACCGCCGGCCAGGGGCGCCGAAGTCTGAACCCCAGAGTAAGCGTACAGAAGACGCTGGTCCTGGAATAACGCCAAGGGCTACACCGGCGAGACCTCGGGTGTATGCCTCTTTATGCACATGGTTATGGCGGAGTCCAGATCTGAACCCATGCCTGTAACTTCACACGTGGACACCATTTGGCCTAAAAACATTTATAGGTTTAGTCTTTAATTTTTAATTATTATTTATTCTTATTATTTTAGAGATGGGATCTCACTCTGTTGCCCCGGCTGAAGTGCAGTGACACAATCATAGCTCACCGTGTCCTCCAACTCCTGGGCTCAAGCAATCCTCCTGCTTCCCCCTCAGTCTTCGGAGTAGCTGGGACTACAGGCGCGAACCACCGCGCCCGACTTAGTGTTTTATTTAACTGCCCTCTTCTTCTTTCCTACTATTTTCTAGAGCAGGGCAGTTAGGAAGTGGTCCTGAAGTCGTGGTTCTAGAGCTGCAGTATCCACACTGCTTGGAAACTAGTTGGAAATCCAATTCAGGGCCGGGCGCAGTGGCTCACCCCTGTAATCCCAGCACTTTGGGAAGCTGAGGCGGGCGGATCACCTGAGGTCACGAGTTCGAGACTAGCCTGGCCGACATGGTGGAATCCCGTCTGTACTAAAACATTAGCTGGGCGTGGTGGCAGATGCCTGTAATCCCAGCTACTCAGGAGGCTGAGGCATGAGAATCGCTTGAACCCGGGAGGCAGAGGTTGCAGTGAGCCAAGATCGCACCACTGCACTCCAGCCTGAGGGAAAAGAGCAGGACTCCATCTCAAAAAAAGAAAAAGAAATCCAGTTCAGGCTGGGTGTGGTGGCTCACTCCTGCCTGTAACCCCAGCACTTTGGGAGGCTGAAGGGACAGGCGTGCTTGAGTCCAGGAGTTCGAGACCAGCCTGGGCAACAAAGCAAGACCTTGTCTCCACAAAATGTACCAAAAAATTAGGCAGGCCTGGCATGTTGTGCCCGTAGTCCCAGCTGCAGCGACCCCTGAGGGAAGAAAGGAAGGCCCAGATACCTACGTATCAGCAAGCCCCCCAGGGGATTCTGATGCACGCTCAAGCTGGAGAACCACTGTGCTAGAACATTCCAGTGACCTTCAGAACCAGATTGTCGTGGGTTTAAATTTCAGTTCTGCCCATGCCCCTGACCAGATGTGACCTTAGGCAAGCTCCACATCCTTCCTGAGACTCAGTCACTTGTCCATAGAGATAATAACAGAATCCGCATCATCAGGCTAAATGAAGGCAGCGTGCTTAGCACAGTTTCTGGCACCTAGTAAGGGCTGACGACACATTTTTATTATTAGACTACAGCATCTCTATGGTCACATTTCTGTGAATATTGTTTACCATCTTCATTGCGTGGGTAAAGAGGCTCAGAGAGGCAATGTGGACTGCCTATAGGCACTGTAATAAGGAGACCAGGTAGTTGTAAGCCTGTCCTTTTAGATTCCAACTTCCCCAGCTTTCACTAGACTACACATCTGTTGCTGGATCCAGCCCTGGTCTTCAGAAAGTACAAACCCAATTCAATAAACTGTGACACACTTCCACTGTGCCCAGCCCAAGACCACTGCAGGGAGCTTGAGAGTCCCCAGGAGGCTTTAGACACAGCCTCTGCCCTGGCAGAGTTAATAGGCCTGCCAGGGTGGTAAGACCCATTAGAAAGAGTCAGAGAAAAGGCAAGGCAGTGTATGGTCATAGCATTGTCCAGAGTACCGCCCACTATCAGGGTGTACCCAGTGTAATCACAGAAGTCCCCCCTTTTTTTTTTTTTTGAGATGGAGTCTTGCTCTGTCACCCAGGCTGGAGTACAGTGGCACGATCTCCACTAACTGCAACCTCTGCCTCCTGAGTTCAAGCAATTCTCCTGCCTCAGCCTCCCGAGTAGCTGGGATCACAGGTGCCCACCACTATGCCCGGCTAATTTTTTTTTGGATTTTTAACATAGATGGGGTTTCACCATTGGCCAGGCTGGCCTCAAACTGCTGACCTCAGGGGATCCACCCGCCTCAGCCTCCCGAAGTGCTGGGATTACAGGCGTGAGCCACCACACCCGGCCGAGAGAAGTCCTTTTAAAAAATTTTTTTGAGACAAGGTCTTGCCCTGTTGCCTAGGCTGGAGTGCAGTGACAAGGATCGTAGCTCACTGAAGACTTGAACTCCTGGGCTCAAGTGATCCTCTTGCCTGAGTTGTTGCCAACACTCAGGTCTATCACTTCCCCCTAATTCACCAGTCTAGTCTCCCCAGACACAAACAAAGAAGAAATAGAATTTGGCATGACACATTCTAAATGAATATGGGGATACATACAGGTCACTACTCCCTTTCTTAAGAATTCCCAAGCCACCTGCTTTATCCTCCGTTCCCAAATTCTCCTGAGTGTCAATCATTTCCCATATCCAGTTGGGAAAAAAAATCAAGCCACCTGTTCACCCCAAACTTTCACACTTCATCCTATTCCCTGGGACTAGAGCCATAGAATCTGTGATCCTTTCACCAATCATCTTTGGTTCTAGAGCTATTATCATCAAACCTAGGTTTGGCTGCTCACTGCTTGAAAGCCAGACACCAGAGACAGGGGTTGATGGAAGGAAAAGCAGGTTTACTTGGAGAGCTAGCAAAACAAAGAAGATAATGGACTATTTATCGTTCTAAAGTATGCTATTAAGTCAATACAAATTTTATGCTGTTTTTATGTCAAAGTCAAGTGGAAGAGGCTGAGTGCGGTGGCTCACGCCTGTAATCCCAGCACTTTGGGAGGCCAAGGCGGGTGGATCACTGGAGGTCAAGAGTTCAAGACCAGCCTGGACAATATGATGAAACCCCGTCTCTACTAAAAATATAAAAATTAGATGGGCATGGTGGTGGGCGCCTGTAATCCCAGCTACTCAGGAGGCTGAGGCAGGAAAATCACTTGAACTCGAGAGGTGGAGGTTGGAGTGAGCTGAGATGGCACCACTGCACTCCAGCTCGGGTGACAAAGCAAAACTCCATCTCAGAAAAAAAAATTCAAGTAGAAGAGAAGGGGGTTGAATTGGGATCAACAGATGACCAATTACCACCGACACCTGGGCACCAGTGAGGGTCCAGGAAGGTTGGGAACTTCTTCGTCCTTGGCCAGGTCACAATGCTTTTATAAATCTTTAACAAAACATAGTTAAAGGTTTACATACTTTACATGTTTACGTACTTCTCCTTTAATCCCAGAGTTAGTTTTTAAAAACTACACGATTGCTTTTTTCTGCATATTATCTCAGTGCTCTAAAATTATCCTAGCCTACGTGCAGGAATGGGTAAAGGCCCCTTAAACAGAAATTGAGTTCGTTATGTTAGTTCTTTTGCTGTTTCACTGTTACAAAATCTTTTCAAGGCAAGCAGTGGGCAGGTGGCAGAGGGGAGCAAAAGGGGTGGCCATTAGAGGATACTGTAGCTCACTGCAAATAGACTGTGTCTAACTCAGATGGACTCAGGACAAGCTACGAACTGAGTCATGCAAGGAGGGAGTGGACCCTGGTGTTCTGCAGATGCCAATACCAGGGTGAGCCTTCTCTGCTCCCAGTTCTCTAGCACGGTACATTTCTGCATCACAGGGCAGACCAAACTGGCTCTCCTGGGGGATTCAGCTGGTCCTTTGCCCTCCTTTTGCCCATCTGTTGAGTGCCTTTGTGGTGAGCAAAGTCTTCCCTAGCATCCTCCACTTCCCTAGGGAAGGTTGGACATCCTTTGGGGTTCACGCCTGGTTTGAGAAGTAGAGATGGCATCCTTCTCTCCTCCCCATCAATGTAACTGTGACCCTCACCTTATCCTGTGGGTAGACTCAGAACGTGCCCTGGGAAGAGCATGCCCCTACATGGTAAACGTCATCCTCACCACAACTGGCCAAGAGTTCCCACCTTCCGGGAAACCCTTATAGGGCCCACTTGGACCCCAGGAGCCCATGAACAGATAACAGTACCCTAAAGAGACACGTCGGTGTTCCTGCTCTGCATGATATTGCTCTGAAACCCCAGATTTCCAGAATTCTGACACTGACAACGTATCAAGGAAAGGGGAGCCTGAACCTCTCTTCTCTCTAGTCCTAGAATAGCCCTTGGAGAAACAAGAGTGGCTTGGGAGGCCAGGGGTCCAGTTGCAATTCTGTTATCAGCCCACTGGGTGCCTATTTAAAAAAAGAGAGAGAAGGCCGGGTGCGGTAGCTCACGCCTGTAATCCCAGCACTTTGGGAGGCCAAGGCAGGTGGATTACCTGAGGTCAGGGGTTTGAGACCAGCCTGACCAGCATGATGAAACCTCGTCTCTACGAAAAATACAAAAAATTCCTTCAGCACCACCTGGGAGTAAAAAAAAAAAAAAAAAAATTAGGTGGGCGTGGTAGCAGACACCTGTAATCCCAGCTACTTGGGAGGCTGAGGCACGAGAATTGCTTGAATCCAGGAGGCAGAGGTTGCAGTTAGTGGAGATCACACCACTGCACTCCAGCCTGGGTGACAGAGCAAGACTCCGTCTCAAAAAAAAAAAAAAGAGAGAGAGAGAGGCCAGGTGTGGTGGCTCACGCCTGTAATCCCAGCACTTTGGGAGGCTAAGGCGGGCGGGTCACGAGGTTAGGAGATCGAGACCATCCTGTCCAACGTGGTGAAACCCTGCCTCTACTAAAATACAAAAAAAAAAAAAAATTAGCTGGGCCTGGTGGCACGCGCCTGTAGTCCCAGCTACTTGGGAGGCTGGAGGCTGAGGCAGGGGAATCACTTGAACCCGGGAGGTGGAGGTTGCAGTGAGCTGAGATCACGCCACTGCACTCCAGCCTGGCAACAAAGAGAGACTCTGTCTCAAAAAAAAAAAAAGAGAGAGAAAGAGAGAGACAGACAGACAGATAGGAAATTCACATAATCTAAGGTCGGGCACAGTGCCTCACGCCCGTAATCCCAGTGCTTTGGCAGGTCGAGGTGGGAGGATCGCTTAGAGTCCTGGAGTTCAAGACCAGCCCGGGCAATATAATGAGACCCCCCACCACAACCGTATCTCTACAAAGACATTTTAAATATTAGCCAGCCATGGTGGTGCGTGCCTGTGGGCCCAGCTACATGGAAGGCTGAGCCAAGAGGATCACTCGAGCCTAGGCGTTCCAGGCTGCAGTGAGCTCTGATTGCCTCACTGCACTCCAGCCTGGGCAACAGAGCAAAACCCTGTCTCAAAAAGAGAAAGAAAGGGAAGTCACACCCTTTCAAACTAACCATTTAAAGTGTATGATTCAGTGGCACTGGGAACAGATGCAGCCACCAGGTCTAGCTAGTTCCAAGACATTTTCGTCGCCCCTGAAATAACACCCCACACCCTGAAGCGGTTACTTCCCACTTTCCCCTCTAGCCCATTGTCATCGGTGACCTTTTGTGCTGGCTTCTTTCACTCGGCATAATGTTTTTGAGGTTCATCCACATTGTAGCATGGCTCAGCACTTTATTCCTTGTATGACTGAATAATATTCCATTGTATGAACAGAACACAATTTATTCATCCATTCATCGGTTGATGGACATGCGGGTTGTTTCCACCCTTTGGCTAACGTGAATAGCGCTGGTATAAACGTGCGTGTGTAAGTGTTTGAATCCTTCTCTTCAGTTCTTTTGGGTACCTACCTCTCCGTTCCACGTTTCCTTTTATACTCCTCCACCTTGTCTTAGTCCGAGGGATTACAGAGTCAGTGGCAAAGGTGGGCTCCCTCACATACACCCTCCCGTGTTCCACTGCCACTTCTCTGCTGGGCCCCATCTGTAGCCCTTGGAGGAAGGGCTCTGGGAAAGGCCAAATTTTGTCTTCCTTCCGGCCACATTACTGCCGGCTGGAGATATGTCCATCAGGGGATCCGGGGACCTCTTCTCTGACAGCTGTTCCCTGAGCACACAGCTCCTGGTTTCACCCAGATAGAAGATGTCATTTGACCCATCAAAGCGGACATCTTTACCTGGGGTGAGCGTGCGCTCCCTGAGTTCAGCAGTGTGTTTGTAGAGCAGAGAAGAGGAGAGCTGCATTTGGTATGGCCCAGAAAGAATGTGCCTTTCAACAATTTCCTGAAACTACACAATTATTTCCCTGCCACTCCACGCCCCCTGCCCTGTAATCACCATCAGATACAATGAACTTGACCCCTTGCCCATTTACTTACCAGAAGCCATTCCAAGTGCTTCACCCACACTCTCTGTTAGCACCCTCTCAGGAAGTACCAGTGTAAGCTCCATCTGGTGAGGAGAGTGAGGCTTAGCGAGAAAAAGTGACGGCCCGGCGCGGTGGCTCACGCCTATAATCCCAGCACTTTGGGAGGCTGAGGCAGGTGGATCACGAGGTCAAGAGATCGAGACCATTCTGGTCAACATGGTGAAACCTGTCTCTACTAAAAATACAAAAATTAGCTGGGTGTGGTGGCACACGCCTGTAGTCCCAGCTACTCGAGAGGCTGAGACAGGAGAATTGCTTGAACCCAGGAGGCAGAGGCTGCGGTGAACCGAGATCACCCCATTGCACTCCAGCCTGGGTAACAAGAGCGAAACTCCATCTCAAAAAAAAAAAAAAGTGACTTATGCAAGGTCAGCCAGCTAGAATGTAGTAAACCTGAGATTGAATGCTGGCGCTGACTGATTCCAGAAGCTGCACTAGGCAACTCTGAACGCCCATCAGCATCATCCTGAATCCTTTATTCCCCTAGGAAGGGATGCACCACCCCTCACCTAGCTGAACAATGACCCCACTGCCGTGCTCCGGCCACTCCGGGGTCTGTTCATCTGGACACGGGGCTCAAGATCAATGCCATGGTCAACTAGAGTTCAGTGGTCTCCAAAATCTTATCTCTGTCCTGCCCCCAGTGGCACCTAAATGTGTGAAGGCCAGCAATCTCTCTAGATAAAGGATAGATGCGGAATATAAGCCTGGGTCACCCCAGATACAGATCCTGAGACACGGATTCAAATGCAAGTTGTTTAGGAGTTATTGGTATCCGAAAGCCTTGGTAAGGGAGCAGGTTAGGGAGACAGAGAAGAGGAGAAAGCTGGAATACGTCATTACAGAGTATATTTGGCCGGGCGCGGTGGCTCACACCTGTAATCCCAGCACTTTGGGAGGCCAAGGTGGGCAGATCACCTGAGGTGGGGAGTTTGAGACCAGACTGACCAACATGGAGAAACGCCGTCTCTACTAAAAATACACAATTAGCCGGGTGTGGTAATATATGCTTGTACTCCCAGCTACTCGGGAGACTGAGACAGGAGAATCGCTTGAACCCGGGAGGCGGAAGTTGTGGTGAGCCAAGATCACGCCATTGCATTCCAGCATGAGTAATGAGAGCAAAACCCCTCTCAAAAAAAAAAAAAAAAAAAAAAAGGGGGAAAAAAAGAAAAGAAAAGAAAAAGAAAATGCATGATCCTGTGACAGTGCTTAGTAAATGCTCTCCCTCCCCACCCCCCACCCCCCGCCGTCTCTTTCTCTTTCTCAAGGCCATTAGAGATTCCCCACAAGACCTGGAGTTCTCATACCTGGGTGGTTATTATAAGAGGTGTTAGAAGCTCAGCAGACCCCAGCACTGTGCGCAGTGCACAGGCATATCAGGTCCGGTCCGCAGACACAATTGCCATTGTTTCTGTGTGAGTAGATGCTGCTGTTTGACTACAATACAGGCTGTGTAGACACTACACTACATTAGTGGCCACTTAAAAAAACGTCGTCAGGTCTTTTCTCCACTGGCAGGACCTAAAAATGTATCCTCTATTTTATGGAATCTACAACCCATTTTCCTTCAAGACAAAAAAAAAAAAAAAAAAAAAAACATCAAACTAGCAAAGTCCAGGGACCACTGGTTTCCCTCAGCCTCCTTATTTTATGGCACACACGGCAAAGCTCAGGAGCCCAGGAGACCTCAACTGAGGTTACAGGGAGCCTCCCCCTGCCCCAGGCTCTCTGCTCCAAGCACCTCGCCTCTGCCGGCCTCTCTTTTGTCCCCAGCCTGTGTGCTCGCCTACGTGTGTGCCGGGCCCTGTCCCCACCCCTGCTGCTTCTTTGTCTGGGCTTTTGTGTCCACACAACAGAGAAGGGGGGCAGAGTGTGTGTTGCGCTCATCCATCTGCAAACAGAGCCCCTCCAGACGCCCTGCACCTGCTCCCCGGCCCTCCCAGTTGCCCCAGCAGGTGCTGCAGCCTGGCGAGCCTCTCTGGGCTGCAGCTTCTGCTGCGGCGGAGAGAGAGGTGCAGACCGCAGCCGCCAGCACAGTGGCTGCCTTCCCTCTGCCCCACCCCCCTGCCGCCACCTCTCAGCCGCAGGAGATGACTCTCATCTTTTTTCCTGTATGGGTAGATGCTGATGGAGCCAGAAATGGGGCTAGAAGGAATTGGGATGGGAAGACAAGCTCTGCGGAAGACTTTACAAAGACACCCTTCCTCCAGTTCCACAGTCACCCTTCCTTTTCCCATACCCCACACCCAACGCACTCCCAGCCCCATTCATGCTCTGGAACGTTACGCCAAGTCACTCCCCGTCCCACCAAGTCGCCACTGTGGTCCTGGCCTCCAGCATCCCCTACTGGGCTGCCCTCCAATCTGTTCTCCTTGCTGCAGCAGCCTGAAGATTCTGGAAATGCAAAGCTGACCTCATCACTCCCCTGCTCAAAGCCCCTCTAGTCTCAGGATGGAGAGCAACCTTTATCTTCCCTTGCAACCTTTCCCTGCCCTGGCTGGCCCCAGCGCATGGCTCCACCTTCCTCCTTCAGCACGCTCCCACCCCAGGCACACACCTGCAGGAGCAGCCCAGCCTCATGGTCTCCAGGGAACCTTCTCTGACCTTTAGGTCCCTGGATTTACTGGGGTCCCTCTCCTTCTGGGCTGATTTCAGTTTAGAATTACATATCCATTTGCTTTTCTATTGTACACAGTATCTCTCTCTCTCTCCCCTCCGCCACCACCCCAACAACTACCTCGTGAGATTCATCATGGGAAAAGCCTACTTTATTGTCACACCCCAGCATTGCCAGAGCATGGTGAAGGGTCTGCTACACAGGAGGCCCTCCATGTGTGTTTGTATGTTTGCCAGAAGAATGACTAAATCTTGAAATTTCAGATGCTGTGGTTCTGGAGGGCTTCTCAGAAACCATTTTAAAGATGGCACAGAGACCCAGAGAAGAGAAGTGGCTTGCCTGAGGTCTCTGCTCCAATACAGCGATGCTGATGGTGTCATCCCAGGGTCTCCAGGGACCCCAGCTCCCTCGACTTCCAAAGGTTAACCTGTCCTTTAAAAGCCAATCAAGCCCAGGCGCGGTGGCTCACGCCTGTAATCCCAGCACTTTGGGAGGCCGAGGCAGGCAGATCATAAGGTCAAGAGATCGAGACCAGCCTGGCCAACATGGTGAAACCCCATCTCTACTAAAAATACAAAAATTAGCTGGGCGTGGTGGTGCACCTGTAGTCTCAGCTACTCGGGAGGATGAGGCAGAAGAATCACTTGAACCCAGTAGGCAGAGGTTGCAGTGAGCCAACGTTACACCACCACACTCCAGCCTGGTGACAGAGTGAGACTCTGTCTCAAAATAAAATAAAATAAAATAAAAGCCAATCAAACGCCTCAAGTGCCCACCACGAAATGGCTGCAGAAATGCAGTTCCCTTTCAGGGACTTGCCTGGCTTGTCTGGGTTGGTGATGGCATCTTCATCTCTTACTCCCAACATCTGCTCCTGTCACCTTGATCCCATCTACTGTCGCCTGCCCATTCCTGTGGGCCTGTGGTCCTCTCTGCAGACACAGAGGCAGGCTCCCAAGCCACCCTCATTATCCCTCATAGTACAAACAACACAAAGCTCTTGGGAACAGCACTAAGAAAGTCTGGGGCAAATGATAACACTTATTGAGCATTTACTGTGTTTCAGGTTCTGGGATAAATGCTATAAATCCAATAGCTACTAACAGTCCAGTGGTGCCAGGGATACTCTCACCGTTTTATAGACAAGGAAACTGAAGAGAAACAGACACGACTAGAAGGTATCTGAGCCAAAATTCAGTCCCGACAATCTGCATCCAGATCCTGGCCGCATGGAGCCCTCTCCCCAACCCTGTCCCATGACACGTTCCGAGGCTCCCATCATCTTCCACCTGGCCAGCAGCCCCTATACGGTCCTCCCTGCCTCTCATGTTTTCTGTCTCCTCCTGCCCTCCCCCACAGAGCCACGCCACAGCCATCCTGAAGAACAGTACATTCCTTATTTATGAGATGCATCTGGGCTCTCAGCAAATCAGCTGTGAATGCCACAATGCCTGCAGGAGGAAGGCAGAGAATTTTGGAGCCAACATCTTCCAGAAGGCAGGTAAGAACCGGGCTCAGGGTACCAGGCTCTAGGAGGGGCCCCCACTGGGTAAGTGATCGGGGCTTTTCATCTCCTTTGCATCCTGGCCTATGCCGCATAAGTGGCTGAGGGCCTGGAGGACGGGCAGGTGGGAAACAGGGTGCGACACTAATATTAATTGAGTATCTCCTGAAACACACACAAAACCCTACAAGACAGGGATTCTTGTGCCTACTTTATAGAGGAGCAAACTGAGACTTGCAGAAGGTAGGCAAGCTCTTTCTGAATGTATAACCCTTGCTTTGTCCCTCCTGTCCCTTAACAAGAGGAGAGTTAGGCTGGGCGCGGTGGCTCACACCTGTAATCCCAGCACTTTGGGAGGCTGAGACGGGTGGATCACCTGAGGTTGGGAGTTCGAGACCTTCCTGACCAACATGGAGGAAACCCCGTCTCTACTAAAATTACAAAATTAGCTGAGAGCATCGTTTTGGGCTCCTGTAATCCCAGCTACGCAGGAGGCTGAGACAGGAGAATCGCTTGAACCCGGGAGGCGGAGATTGTGGTGAGCCAAGATCACACCATTGCACTCCAGCCTGGGCAACAAGAGCGAAATCCCATCTCAAAAAAAAAAAAAAAAAAAAAGTTGGGAGGGAGAGTTAAGGTGGCTGAAAAGATGTCCTGAACATCAGCAGAAAACTAAATATCAAATAAGGTAGGAAAATGAGGCCCAGGGGAAGGAATGTGGAGTCAGAGATTAGGCTCTTCTCCTAAATTCCTGCCACACGATTCCATCCAGTTGCTAATAGTGAAGAGTTCCTTGGTTCCAGGCGTCCTGGAAGACAATGCAAAGAGGGAATCCAGTTAGTTTCACAAGTGGCCAAAGTCTGCAAGGAGGATAGAAACTAGACGCACGACAGAGCTGTGGCTGGTACTAAAAACAGAGAAGGAAGTGTATCCCCACCCCAATCTCATCTCAGATCCTTAAACTTCTAGGAACTAGCTCTTGGTTCCCATTCCACCATCCCTCAACCCCTCCACCAGGGAAGGGTGGGCAGCCGTGGGCTCACAGTCTCCTGACCCACCAGGGAGGGTGTGTTTTTATATCTTACCACCAGGTGTCAGTGCGGGGCAGGTCCAGGAGGAGGTTTCTTAGGACAGACCGAGGTTTCTCTGGAACCTCGGTGAGTGAACGCTACGGCAAATAAATTGATCTCGGGCTGGATGCGTTGGATCATGCCTGTAATCCCAGCAGTTTGGGAGGCCCAGGTGGGCGGATCACGAGGCCAGGAGTTAGAGACCAGCCCAGCCAACGTGGTGAAACCCCATCTCAAAAACTAGCCGGGTGTGGTGGTGCATGCCTATAATCTCAGCTACTCAGCAGGAGAATTGCTTGAACCTGGGAGGTGGAGGTTGTGGTGAGCTGACATCACATCATTGCACTCCAGCCTGGGCAACAAGAGCAAAACTCCAACTCAAAAAAACAAAAAAGAAAGAAAAGAAATTGATCTCCTGGTCTGCCAGGAAGAGCCCTGGACAGAGAATCAGGAGCCCAGAGTTCAAATCCCAGCTCTGCTTCCAGGCTCTGTGCAAACCTGAGCACATCAACTTATCAACTTGCCTTTTTCAGTGGTCTTTTCTTGAGACAGAGTCTTGCTCTGTCACCAGGTTCCAGGCTGGAGTGCAGTGGCGCGATATCGGCTCATTGCAACCTCTGCCTCCTGGGTTGAAGCAATTCTCCTGCCTCAGCCTCCTGAGTAGCTGGGACTACAGGTGCACGCCACCACGCCCAGCTCATTTTTGTATTTTAAGTAGAGACAGGGTTTCACCATGTTGGCCAGGATGATCTTGATCTCTTGATATTGTGATCCGCCCGCCTTGGCCTTCCAAAGTGCTGGGATTACAGGCGTGAGTCACTGCGCCCTGCCAATGTCGGTGTTTTCATCCGAGGAAGGGGGAGATTTATGAAGGGGGAGGAGACTGAGACACAGCGACAGAGGACAATCATGGCCAATGAGGCCTGGGACAGGCAGAAGTTGACAGATAAAGAATTTCTTTCTTTTTTTTTTTTTTGAGATAGAGTCTCGCTTTGTCACCCAGGCTGGAGTGCAATGGCATGGTCTCAGCTCACTGCAACCTCCACCTCCCAGGTTCAAGCGATTCTTCAGCCTCAGCCTCCCGAGTAGCTGGGATTACAGGTGCCCGCCACCACGCCCAGCTAATTTTTGTATTTTTAGAAGAGACGGGGTTTCACCATGTTGGCCATGCTGGTCTCGAACTCCTGACCTCATGATCCGCCTGCCTCAGCCTCCCAAAGTGCTGGGATTACAGGCGTGAGCCACCATGCCCGGCTGGCCGAGAGATAAAGAATTTCTAAACCAGAAGAGAGAAAAAAAGGTCGGGGGTGGCGGTAAGGTCCCACTTTCTAGGAATTAAAAGCCCACCAGGGCCCCTGTTTAAAGATGGGGAGAGAAAGTAGTGAGTTCTGCTTTGTGTCTTCTGGTTAATTTGTGGGAGTAGAGTCGTCAGGACTTTTTCAAAAGGAAATGACAGAAACTCATCTTAAAATGTCTTGGTCGGGGGTGGGAAGCAGGGAGAGAGTTCTTTGGCTCCTGTAATAAAAAGCAAATGGGAGCCAAGCGTGGTGGCTCACACTTGTAATACCAGCACTTTGGGAGACCAAGGGAGGGGATCACTTGAGGCCAGGAGTTCGAGACCAGCCTGGGCACATGGTGAAATCCCATCTCTACTAAAAATACAAAAATTACCCAGATGTTGGTGGTGCATGCTTGTGATCCCAGCTGCTCAGGAGGCTGAGGCAGGAGAATCACTTGAACCCAGCAGGTGGAGGTTGCAGTGAGCTGAGATCACACCGTTGTTCTCCAGCCTGGGTGATAGAGACTCTATCTCAAAAACAAAACAAAAAAAAACAAGCAAATGGAGTGTCTGCATAACAAGATCCTTGAATCTCTGCTCACCATCTCCAGCCTCCGCTTTCCCCTGCACCGGTTTTGTTTGCAGGGTGGCTTTGATGACAAGGTCCAAGACTCCATCCTGTGAGCTTCTTAAGCTCAGCTCAAAAAGAGCTGTTCTTTCTGAATTGGTCCAACCAGAGTCTTAGAGCTGATTCTCCGTGGCTCAAATTGGATCACATGCTCGTCCATCCCGAACCCAGTCCCATGACTATTATTGGCCAAACCTAGGTTCCGTCCTCCCTTTTGGAATCAGGATGAGTCAACCCCATTCAGTGTCTTGACTTTCATCTAAAACTGAGGGTCACCCCAGAAGTTGCTTAAGGTCCAGGGAGGATGAAACAACAGAAAGCCACCTCCCACCACGGAAGAGGAACCTGTCATGCCCCACAGACCTGCCTCCCTGATGTTTTGAGTCAAGAGAAGATTCCAGGAGCTCACAGCAGAAAAAGGAAGGGCCTCCCCACCCCTCCCCTATTTCCCCTCCATTCATTTTCTAATTACAGCAACTGATAAACAGAAGCCCAGGAAGTAGGAACGGTGGGTGGGGATTCGCCACCCGCAGGCAGGCCGGGTGGGGGCCTTACTTGCTCCATTTCCTCCTGGGTGAGGTGAGGGGCCGGCCCCCTGGTACCTGCTGACTCGGAGATGATGGAGGTGCAAGGACCTGGCCACGTGCCCAGCACAGAGTGTGGCGCTCAGGAGATGCTGTCTCCCCTTTCCACATGGCTGTGGGGAGGGCAGTGGTTACAGGAAGCGTCACTGCTTTTGTCCTTGTTAATAATGAATAGGCATTCCATATAGCCTGTTTCAGGGGAGCACAAACAAAAGCTTGCCATGCTCCTTTTCACTCTCTCCCTCTTTCCCCTCCGTCTCTCCTCTCTCTCTCTTCCTTCTCCCCCCTCCTCTCTTTCTTTCTCCATTCCTCTTTCTCCCCTCTGTCCCCGTCTCCCTCTTTCTCTGCCTCTCCCCTCCTTCTCTCACTCCTATCTCTTCCCTTTCTCCTCTATCTCTCCCCTCTCTCTCCCTCCCTTTCTCTCCTCCCTCTCTTCTCAGTCCCTCCCCTACCGACTCTCTCTTCCTCTTTCTTTCTCTGGACTCTCTCTCTCTCTCTCTCCCCCCTCTGATTCCTTTCCTCTTGCTCTCTCCCTCTCTCTCCTTCCCTGCCTCCCTCCCTTCTTCTCATAAATACACCCAAGATGTGTAGGATCTTCAGCTTCTCGTCCCCTTTCATGCTAGGTGGTTTCGTTCCTTTTTGTCTGATGACACCCACTGAAGTCTTTGCTCTTGGGGAGGACCTCAGTGGAGCCGTTGACACCCACTGAAGTCTTTGCTCTTGGGGAGGACCTCAGTGGAGCCATAGAGAGAGCGCAGGTGGAGAAGGGACGGGAGGAGGAACCAGGTCCTTATTTCACTCAGCATAATGTCCTGCAGCTGTCACCAATGGCAGGATTAACCTTTTTTTTTTGGAGACAGAATCTCTCTCTGTAGCCCAGCCTGGAGTGCAGTGGCGTGATCTCGGCTCACTGCAACCTTTGCCTCCCAGGTTCACTAGGGTAGAGGGGGCAGGAGAGGGAGCAAAAGAAGAATAAGAAAGAGGGCCTGGTGTGGTGGCTTACACCTGTAATCCCAGCACATTGGGAAGCTGAGGAGGACGGATCACCTGAGGTTGGGAGTTCGAGACCAGCCTGACCAACATAGAGAAACCCCCGTCTCTACCAAAAATACAAAAACTAGCCAGGTGTGGTGGTGCATGCCTGTAATCCCAGCCACTCGGGAGGCTGAGGCGGGAGAATCGCTTGAACCTGGGAGGTAGAGGTTGCAGTGAGCTGAGATTGTGCCACTGCACTCCAGCCTGAGCAACAAGAGCAAAACCCTGTCTCAAAAAAAAAAAAAAGACGTGTGTGTGTGTGTGTATGTCTGTGTGTGTGTCTGTGTGTGTGTCTTATCTGCTTGATCTGGCTAGAACTTCCAGCGCAATGTTGACTAGAGGTGGTGAGAGAGGTCTTCCTGATCTCAGAGGAAAAGCTCTCAGCTTTTCACCATTGTGTATGACTAGCTAGGGGCGTGTCATATGCGGCCTTTATTGTGTTGTGGTGCGTTCCTTCTGTGCCTAATTTGATGAGAGTTTTCATCAGGAAAAGATGCTGAATTTTGTCAAGTGCTTCTTCTTTATCTATTGAGATGATCGTGGTTTTTGTCCTTCATTCATTAATGCAGTGTTCACATTTTTGTTTTGTTTTGTTTTTCGTTTTTTGGGTTTTGGGTTTTTTTGAGACAGAGTCTTGTTCTGTCGCCCGGGCTGGAGTACAGTGGGGAAATGAGATGTTGATCAAAGGGTGCAAAGTTTCAGGAGAAATGAACTCTAGTGGTCTGTTGCACAGCACGGTGACTACAATAAATACTAGCCCGTTGTATATTTCAAAATTGCTAAGAGTAGATTTTTAATGTTTTCCTCACAAAAAAATAAGTATGTGAGGTGATGAATTTGTTAGTTAACCCAGTTTAATCATTCCGCATTGTAAATGTATCAGAAGATCACATTGTACCCCACATATGTATACAATTATTATTTGTCAATTAAAAATACAATTTTTGACTGGGTGCAGTGGCTCACACCTGTAATCCCAGCACTTTGAAAGGCCAAGGCAGGCAGATCACCTGAAGTCAGGAGTTCGAGGCCAGCCTGACCAACATGGTGAAGCCCCGTCTCTACTAAAAATACAAAATTAGTCGGGTGAGGTGGCGCATGCCTGTAATCCCAGCTACTTGGGAGGCTGAGGCAGGAGAATCACTTGAACCCAGGAGGTGGAGGTTGCAGTGAGCTGAGATCATTCCATTGCATTCCCACCTGGGCAACAAGAGCGAAACTAAGTCTCAAAAAAAAAAAAAAAAGAAAAGAAAAAATACAATTTTAAAACATAAATAATTAAAAAAAAAATAGAGAGAGAGAGAGAGAGGCTGGTACGGTGGCTAGAGCCTATAATCCCAGCACTTTTGGAAGCCAGGACAGGCAGATCACTTGCACCCAGCAGTTCAAGACCAGCCTGGGAAATATAGTGAGACCTGTCTCTAAAAAACAAAAAGTTGTTAAAAATTAGCTAGTCATGGCGGCACACAATTGTAATCCCAGCTACTCAGGGGGCTGAGGTGGGAGGATCACTTGAGCCCAGGAGGTAGAGGCTACAGTGAGCTGTGATTGCTTCTGCACTCTGGTCTTGGTGACAAAGCAAGACCCAGTCTCAAAAAAGAAGAAAGAGAAGGCTCACATTTTGTAGCATCTTATTTTCACAGCATTTTTCCAGGTATCAACTCCCCGGACCCTCATAACAGCCTTCCTCTTTAAGAGGCGAGGAAGGTCTGGGCGAGGTGGCTCACACCTGTAACCCCAGCACTTTGAGAGGCCGAGGCAGGTGGATCAAGAGGTCAGGAGTTCAAGACCAGCCTGGCCAAGATGTTGAAACCCCATCTCTAGAAGAAAAAAAAAAAGCTGGGCACGGTGGCCCACACTTGTAATCCAAGCACTTTGGGAGGCCGAGGCGAGTGGATCACGAGGTCAGGAGTTCAAGACCAGCCTGGCCAACAAGGTGAAACCCCGTCTCTACTAAAAATACAAAAATTAACTGGGCGTGGTAGCAGGTGCCTGTAATCAAAGCTACTTAGGAGGCTGAGGCAGGAGAATCGCTTGAACCTGGGAGGTGGAGGTTGCAGTGGTAATAAACTGAGATCACGCTGCTGCACTCTAGCCTGGGCAACAGAGCCAGACTCCATCTCAAAAAAAAAAAAAAAAAAAGAGGCAAGGAAACTGAGGCGCAGTGGGGCAAAGCAGCTTAGGGAGAAGATCACCTTACCTGGTAAACACAGGATCCAGGATTCACACCCAGGTGTGTGCCACACCCAGTGCCTTGTGTTCTCCTGTGCTGTATCACCTACTCACAGGTGTGAGCACCTCGGAATAGGCTGCAAGAGCCTACATGGACAGGCTGGGTGGTCTCAGGCAAGTTGCTCGACCTCTCTGAGACTCTGAGCCTCACGTGGGTCTGCTGGCTTTAAAGAGACCTGTGTTCATACTAAGGGGTTTTGGACAAGTCCCATTCCCTCTCAGAGCAGAGGTTGCTGGTTTGGGATCGTAGCCCTGGGCCCTGTGATCAGTCCTGTAGGCTGCGCGGTGTTCCAGGTGATGGGTGTCCGTGCTGGCCATTCGCTTCTGACCACACAGCATCAGTAATTTCAGCTCTTTCTTTTATAACCTAGGAACGTTGGTCCCCTGGCAAGACATGAAACATAATTTCATGCTCTGTTATCTCCCCTGTCAAGATCACCCCTGACAAATTGTCTCTTTGTTGTCTGTTGCTCTAGCATCAGCTCACATTTGGCCTCTCATTTTTTAAGGTTGCCAGCCTTACTCCTGGCTCTGACTGAGGTGGCGTCTCAAAGGATCACCACCAAATTTCAATGTCCTTCCTTCCCTCTCTCCCACCCTTCCTTGCTTCCCTCCCTTCCTTCCCTCCCTACCTCTTTCCCTCCCTCCTTCTTTCCTTCCCTCTTTCCTTCCTTCCTTCCCTCTCTCTCTCCCTTCTTACCCTTCCTCCTTCTTTCTTCCCTCTTTCCCTCCCTCCCCCTTCCTTCCTTCCTTCCTTCCTTCCTTCCTTCCTTCCTTCCTTAAGTATTGCCTACTTTGTCCCGGGGACCTGAGGCTTTCCTATGAGAAGCTCCACAGTCGTTCATACTAAAGTGTGAAGGGCTCCTTATTTAACTCTTTTTATTTTTTCTGAGTCTGAGTCTTGCTCTGTCACCCAGGTTGGAGTACAGTGGCATGATCTCGGCTCACTGCTGCCTCTGCCTCCCAAGCTCAAATGATTCTCCTGCCTCAGCCTCCCGAGGAGTTGGGATTACAGGCGCGCACCACCACGCCCAGCTAATTTTTGTATTTTTTGTAGAGAAGGGATTTCACCACTCTTGGCCAGGCTGGTTTTGAAGTCCTGACCTGATGATCCACTCACCTCGGCTTCCCGAAGTGCTGGGATTACAGGTGTGAGGCACCACGCCCGGTCCCTTATGTAACTCATTTAAGGGAGAACATGAACCCAGCAACGTATTGTTTATACATTTTATTTGTGCCCATTATCTCTTTAATCCACCCCGCAAAACCTTGCACAACCTACAGTGGGCTCAATGGTCCTGCAGGCTGGGTGGTCTCAGGCAAGTTGCTTGACCTCTCTGAGCTTCTGAGCCTCACATGGGTCTGCTGGCTTTAAATTATTGCATCAAGAAGTTACTGTGAGGTTTAAATTATATCACATGTGAAAGGAGTGTACATAATATGTATCATCGATGTTGTTATTATCATCATTATTCTGAGAAAAGGGTTTGGGGCGGAGACGAGGGAGGAGGTCACAGCAAAGGGACAGAGAAAGGTACAGTAATACTAATAACAACACTAAGACAGATGCCAATGCTCTTCACCCACCTTTACTGAGAGTTTACCAAGTTCTTCGCGTGTGCCCTGGGCACAGGCCTGTATATAATATATCATTTAAGTTTTTGCAAACAAAGAGCTGAGAATTTCCCCATTAAAAGTCGAGGAAATTGAGGTTACGTGCTGGTAAGCGCAGGATGCAAACCCAAAACCATGATGGCCTCTTCCTGGAGGCTGATGCCACTCAGCCTTCCTTCCTGTCAAGGTCGAATAGTGGCCTCTCTGTGGCAGGTGCAGCAGAGTCCTCTACCTCCAGTGCCCTCCAGGGCCTCAGGGACTCGGAGTGAAGACACTACTACCTGGAAGATCGTGACCAGGCCCAGCCCTCATTCTGGGCCTCAGAGTCCACCGAGATTGACTTCAGGGACCTCTCTAAATTATCCTCACCCCTGTGTCTTCCCAGTCCCCTTTCCCTAAGACTGACCATGGGACTACTTCCTAGACAGTACCCCTCCCCCTACGGCAACACTTACAACTTCCAAAGTCCATTTCCTAATGCCCGTTAGGAAACTAATTCTTACTAGACTGTGAGTGGATATCATTGCTAACTCTAGCATTGCCTATCTTATGTTCCACAGGCCACTCATCATGCAAGGTGTTCCATAGAAGGGAGAGAAAGAGGTCATAATTGTTCCATGGTCAAATAAATCTGGAAAACTCTGAATGCTCTATTCTCCTTTCCAGATATTCGCAATACATGTTAACCTACTGAAGGCTCTGAAAAGTCCTGCAGTATAGACGCCAACAATACCCAAACCTATTGCACAATTTTTTTTTCAAGGAACAATGTAACATCTGTGTAACAGTCAAAAATCCTGACTGAGCAACCACGACGGTGTAGGGGAAATATCTGTACACCCTGGATGAGTATATAAATTCCCCAAGGCAGCCGGGCGCAGTGGCGTGTGCCTGTAGTGCCAGCTACTCGGGAGGCTGAGGTGGGAGGATGGCTTGAGCCCAGGAGTTCTGGGCTGTAGTGCGCAATGCCGATCGGGTGTCTGCACTAAGTTTGGCATCAATATGGTGACCTCCCGGGAGCGGGGGACCACCAGGTTGCCTAAGGAGGGGTGAACCGGCCCAGGTGGGAAATAGAGCAGGTCAAAACTCCGGTGCTGATCAGTAGTGGGATCGCGCCTGTGAATAGCCGCTGCACTCTAGCCTGGGCAACATAGTGAGACCCCGTCTCTTAAAAACTAAAAAATAATAATTAAAAAACAAAAGAGTAAAACTCCATCTCAAAAAAAAAGAAAAAGAATTTGATCATTGCGTGTGTTCTGAGAGTGCTAGCAGACTAACCTTTTGTTTTTCTTTGAAAACAGGCACCATGCGGGCGGTGCGCAGACACCTCTTCCCCCAGCACTCAGCCCCTGGCCGCGGTGTCGTCTGGGAGTGGCTGAGTGACGATGGCTCCTGGACTGCCTACGAAGCCAGCGTCTGTGACTATCTGGAGCAGCAGGTGGCCAGGGGCAACCAGCTCGTGGACTTGGCCCCCCTGGGGTACAACTACACCATCAACTACACCACCCACACACAGACCAACAAGACTTCCAGCTTCTGCCGCAGTGTGCGGCGCCAAGCAGGGCCCCCTTACCCGGTGACCACCGTCATCGCTCCGCCGGGCCACACGGGCGTCGCCTGCTCTTGCCACCAGTGCCTCAGTGGCAGCGGAACTGGCCCTGTGTCAGGCCGCTACCGCCACTCCATGACCAACCTCCCTGCATACCCTGTCCCCCAGCACCCCCCGCACAGGACCACTTTTGTGTTTGGGACACACCAGGCCTTTGCGCCGTACAACAAACCCTCACTCTCCGGGGCCCGGTCTGCACCCAGGCTGAACACCACCAACCCCTGGAGCGCGGCCCCTCCCTCCCTGGGGAGCCAGCCCCTCTACCGCTCCAGCCTCTCCCACCTGGGACCGCAGCTCCTGCCCCCGGGATCGTCCACCTCCGGTGCAGTCAGGTATCGTGGGTGACTGCTGCTTGTCTTGTCTGCCTTGTGTTTCCACTCTTACTTAGCTGGGAAGACTCACCCTAATTCCTGCAGATGCGGTTCCGGCCCCCTGGGTGGTCCCTGCCGTGGCATCTCATTCACCTGTGCCATGTGGGTGCTGACGTGCCGTGGCTGTCCGGAGCCTACCTGACCTCTTGTACTTGAGTCCTGGTGGTCGCTGTATGGGTTAGAATCTGCAGTCCTTTCACTCATGATGATAGGGTCCTCCACGTGGAGCAGAGTTAAAGGCCTGTGGCCCCTGCTCGCAAGCTGCATGGCTAGCGCTGTGCCCGAGGACACCGGGTCATTGCCTGTGCACTGACTCGTGCCAGGCCATGAAGGTGCAGAGACCAGAGCATCAACCCTTACCCCTGAGCCCCAGTCTAGTGTGGGGGGCTGTCAGCGCTGTGTGAGGGACAGCAGGATGTAGAGCATGTGGCAGTGGCTGCAGGTGGCACGGGTGACCTGGTCCCCACGCTGATGCAGCCCAACCCAGAGTGCCTGGTAGAGCTCTCAGCTCCTTGAGAGGGAGATAATGATACCACGGGCCCAGTGCAGACCAGGGCAGGTGGCATTTAAAGTGAGGAGATTGGTCAGGCACAGGGGTTGACACCTGTAATGTCAGCACTTTGGGAGGCCAAGGCAGGAGGATCATTTGAGCCCAAGAGTCAGAGATGAGCCTGAGCAACATAGCAAGACCTCATCTCCACAAAAGAAACAGTTTAAAAATTAGCCAAGCATGGTGGTGCACACCTGTAATCCCAGGTACTCAGGAGGCTCAGGCTGGAGGATTGCTTGAGCCCAGGAGATCGAGGCTGCAGTGAGCTGTGATTGTGCCACTGCAGTCTAGCCCCTAGGCAACAGAGCGAGACCTTGTCATAAAAAAAAGAAAATAAGCCGGGCATGGTGGCTCACGCCTGTAATCCTAGCACTTTGGGAGGCCGAGGTGGGTGGATCACCTGAGGTCAGGAGTTCAAAACCAGCCTGGCCATCATGGTGAAACCCCATCTTAAAAAAAAAAAAAAAAGAAAAAGAAAAGAAAAAGCCAGGTGCGGTGGCTCACACCTGCAATCCCAGCACTTTGGGAGGCTGAGGTGGGCAGATCACCTGAGGTCAGGAGTTCATGACCAGCCTGGCCAACATGGTGAAACCGTGTCTCTACTAAAAATACAAAAATTAGTCAGATGTTGTGGTGGGTGCCTGTAATCCCAGCTACTTGGGAGGCTGAGACAGGAGAATCACTTAAACCCAGGAGGTGGAGGTTGCAGTGAGCCGAGATGGCACCACTGCACTCCAGTCTGGGCAACAAAGAGCGAAAGTCCATCTCGAAAAAAAAAAAAAGGAAAAAAAAGATAAAACGAGGAACCCCCTGTTTTTGGCCAAGGTGAACGCTCTGGGCTGGCCTTGCCCTCTGACTGGCTGACTTGGGACTTTGTCATTCATTATTGAGAGTGTTGGGCTTGGAGCACATTTTGAGAATTCAGAGTGGTAGCGGGGACAGGGCTTTCTGAGAGTGTCCTGGTTGGGGTGGTGAGGGAATGTGCGGGCGAGGGGCCGCCCTGGTGCCAGGGAGGAGAGCATGTTCTTTCTCTGTACTGGCTCTGGTCAGCATCCTGGTGCCTCCCTGCTCACCAGTCTACCCCTGCCCACCACACCCACGAGAGCTGAAATTTCCCAGGGTGGTTTAGTCCTCCTTGGCAGCTTCTCAGACCTCTAGTATTTTTTCAGACTGGGTTTTCGAGGACCCTGCCAGCTTGTGTAAGACACAGTGACAGCGCCTCCCGCTCATTGGTTTGTGTCATATGGCAGGCCCTCCTGAGCAGGCTGCGTGAGTGACTTCACTCATCCCGCGATGCTCTCAGGCTGAGCAGTGTTCTTCGCTTACGGTGGAGCACGTCAAGGCCCATGAGGTTGGCGACACTGCCAGCAAGTAGCAGAGCTGAGATTCAGCCCAGGCCTCAAGAGTGGGCTGTGTGGGGCCCATGGGGGCTTTTTTTTTTTTTTTTTTTTTTGAGATGGAGTCTCGCCCTTGTAGCCCGGGCTGGAGTGCAGTGGTGCAATCTCAGCTGACCGCAATCTCCACCTCCTGGGTTCAAGCAATTCTCTTGCCTCAACCTCCTGAGTAGCTGGGATTACAGGCAGGCACCACCACACCTGGTCAATTTTTGTATTTTTAGTAGAAATGGGATTTCTCCATGTTAGTCAGGTTGGTCTTGAACTCTTGACCTCAGGTGATCCTCCCACCAGCCTCCCAAAGTGCTGGGATTACAGGCATGAGCCACGGAGCCCAGCTGGGGGCTCTTTTAATACATTTTAATTTTATTTTATTACTATTTTTAGAGATAGGGTTTGCCTATTGCCCAGGCTGGAATACAGTGGTGCAATCATGGTTCACGGCAGGCTTGAACTCCTGTGCTCAAGTGATCCTCCTGCTGCAGCCTCCTGAGTAGCTGAGACCACAGGTGCACACTACCATACCTGGTTAATTTTTCAATTTTATGTGGAGGCAAGGTCTTGCTGTGTTATTCAGGCTGGTCTTGAATTCCTGGCCTCAAGCAATCCTCTCGCCTCAGCCTTCCAAAGTGCTGAGATTACAGGCGTGAGCCACCACGCCTGGACCAAAAGGCCTCTTGAGGGATGAGCTAGGAGGAGGCCAGTAGATGGGAGGGTGCTGGGCCTTGGGTGGGTCAGAGTTTTCCTGGGCAGCTTCCCACCCTGAGTATCTGGGTCAGTCTGTTTCAGAGAGCAGTGTGCTCTATCTGCTGGCCCAGGAGGGTTCTTAGCGGCACTGGGACTTCTGTCAGCTCTGTTTCACCAGCCTCCTGGAGCGTCTTAAATTCTTGGGAATTATTTTGAGGCAAATTTCTAGGTAGTGCTAGAGCTGGGATTCTGGAGTTAAGTCAAGTGACTTCACGTGGCTTTGTTCCTTTCTCTGGTAGCTGGCCCCGTTGGTCTTTCCTAAACCATTTCTGTCTCCCCCAGTATTTCTTTGGGGTCCCTGTTCCCAGCCTGAGGGCCTGCAGAGGTGCTGGTGTGGGCCAGGCAAGTTATGGGAAAGAAGGTGCCTGGGCCAGGCAGTCTTCCCTTGGTGCTGGGCTGGGCATGCTGCAGCTTGCCCCACGTTGTAAGCCAGGAGGGAACAAGGCCAGCCGGCTCTGTTAGTGGAAATAGCCTCAAAGGGGCCTGCCTCCTGGGGTCGGTGTAGGTACATCCTGATTCCTTTGGTTTTTCTGGAGCTGGGAGAGGTGTAATTCACCTGCCCGGACCTATCCACGTGCCGAAAAACAGGCTTTTCCCCTGCCTAATTTGTAGTGAGGCCCTCTGCAGTTAACCTTCTTCTGATGGGTGTAGAGCCAGACGCTGGGCTTAGTAAATACCTGACCTGTTAACCCAGCAGGTGGTAACATTCTCACAGCCAAGTGTGTGTCAACAGCATTAGGTGAAAGTTACCTTGGAAGTGAGGGGGCAGGCAGGGCAGGCGGGGCCCATCTGGAGCCAGCACCAGGTGCTGGGGAAACCTGAGGACCGACTTTTGACTGGCAGCCACTGCAAGCGAGTGCAATTGAAACATTTCCTGGAACCCATGTGCACAACTTCTTTGTGCCCCCTGGGAACAGGCAGTGACACAAGAAAGTGTGTCATCGGGGGCTGAGGGGCTGGGTGTAAGTAGATTTCCTGGTAGCAGAAGTTGTTCCCTTTAAGCATCAAAACTTGTGTTTGAATGATGTTGGGTGGAAATCTTTCTTACATGTGTCATGCACGCTCTTGTCTTCCTTAATGGAGAGGGCGTGACACTGCTTAGCACTTGGATGGCTTGGGGTGGTGATGATAATCAGCAGCCTGTCACAGCTCAGCGAGGTGAAGCCTGTGGGTGTTTGGGTGTTTGGCTCTGTGCTGGATGGCTTGGTGGCCCTACAAAACAGCTCTCAGCTCTCGGTGGCTTCCTGCTGTGGTGGCTGCTGCTGCTCTTGCCTCTAAAAGAACTCATTTCCTCTTCCTCCTGCTGTCTGTCACCTGTCTTTTGGCATGGGATTGGAGTCACGGGGCCCAAATGGGGCCTTGCTCCTGACTTCTGATAGGTTCTTTTCTTATATTTTTTTTTTTTTTTTTTTTTTTAGAGACAGGGTCTTACTCTCTCACCCAGGCTAGAGTGCAGTGATCATGGCTCATTGCAGCCTCAAACTCCTGGGCTCAAGGGATCCTACTGCCTCAGCCTCCAGAGTGGCCAGGACTACAGGCTTGTGCCATTGCGCCCAGCTAATTTTTAAATTTTCTGTAGAGATTGTGTCTCACTATATTGCCCAGGTGGGTCCCAAACTCTTGGCCTCCCAAAGCACTGGGATTATAAGTATGAGCCACCACACCCTGCCTCTGCTTCTTCTGAGCTGAGGGAGGGTTGAACTGGTCAGTTTCTGAGGTTGGTTTCTGAGGTTGCCTTCTGCTCTATTATTGCCATGGTTTTCAGGATGTAGTTAGGGCCCTATAGGAAAGTGCCTGGTGGCCCTTAGGGCCTGGCTCCACTTCCCTCTGCTCCTCTAAGACCTGGACCCCATGGATATTTGTCCTAGGTCTCACCACCACCCTGGCGTCCTTTGGGAATCATCCTCATAGGTAGAGAAATTGAGGCTCGGGAAGGGGACTTGACATGCCCAGGGCACACGGCTTGGAGTGGAAGCATAAGCTTCTAGCATCGTCTCCGGCCTCCACATCTCATGCTCCTGAGTCCCATGCCGGCGCTGTGCCAGTCCCAATCTCAGAGAGTGTAGACTTAGAGAGGGGCTTTGGATTTCCTTACTCTCCGGCCTCCTGGCTTTGTCTCTCGCCCTGCATAGAAAACTCAGAGTCAGGCTGGGCGCAGTGGCTTATACCTGTAATCCCAGCACTCTGGGAGGCCGAGGCAAGCGGATCACAGGGTCAAGAGATTGAGACCGTCCTGGCCAACATGGCAAAACCCCGTCTCTACTAAAAAATACGAAAATTAGGCAGGAGTGGTGGTGCACGCCTGTAATCCCAGCTACTTGGGAGGCTGAGGTGAGAATCGCTTGAACCTGGGAGGCAGAGGTTGCACTGAGTCGAAATGGCACCACTGCACTCCAGCCTGGCAACAGAGCAAGACTCCGTCTCAAAAGAAAAGAAAGCTCAAAGTCCTCATGTCTCATGTCTCCCGCTCTGTCTGGGAACTCCTGGAGATGGTCCCAGACAGGAAAGCTAGGGAGGGCCTGATAGCTAGACCAGGAGTCAGGGAGAGAGCAGGGGGGTGCCTGAGGCCATGACTATAGGGACTTCTCAGAGAAGGACACTTCGGGAAGAGATTGGTGCCCCCATCTGGGAACGTTCTGCAGGTCCAAGCCCTCTGAGGATGGGGAGAGCGACTGATAACCTCTGAGGTTCTGTCCACCCCAAGGGCCCCCACCTTGGGAACCTTTGGATCCTTGTACGGTTCAGTTCCTAGAGGTCACAGCAGGGACACACGTGGGGGAGGAACTGTGATATGGGGACGTGGTGACATTTTTAGAGCTTTCTACAGACTGCTGGTTGCTGCTCTCCAGTCACAGGGTGAGAGCCCGTTGGAAGCCTCCCTCCCTGTGCTGCTGCTGCTGCTTTCTGCTCTAGTCCTTGGTGGTGGAACCTGGAAGCAGGTCTTCTAGTTCAGATATGTGCCTCTCCCTGGTGAAGGGAGACCCCACTTCCTGGGGTTTTTCTGCGGGGTGGAGCAGCCAGGTACCTCATCTCCAGGGGGGCACCATGGGCTTGCAGTGCCAAGCTTCAGCTTTTTGGGCTCCAACTAAGGGCTTGAGCTCAGTGCTGGCCTGGAGGGTCCTGAATGCCTTCACTTGCAGAACCTTAAGAGTTTCAGAGACCATCAGAGATGATCCAGTTTCCTTTTTTTTTAAAAAAAAAAAAAAAAGGCTGGGCATAGTGGCTCACACCTGGAATCCCAGCACTTTGGGAGGCCGAGGCAGGTGGATCACTTGAGGTCAGGAGTTAGAGACCAGCCTGGCCAACATGGTGAAACCCCGTCTCTACAAAAAATACAAAAATTAGCTGGGTGTGGTGGCCCACAGCTGTAGTCCCAGCTACTTGGGAGGCTGGGGCAGGAGAATTGCTTGAGCCTTGGAGGCAGAGAGGTTGTAGTAAGCTGAGATCAGACGACTGCACTCCAGCCTGGGCGACAGAACAAGACTCCGAAGAAAAAAACAGAAGAGTTGAAACAGGCTGAGGAAAAGGAGGGGCCTGCTCCAAATGGATGAAACTGAGTGTTGAGGAGAGCCAGGACCTTGACCCAGGTGTCCTGACTCCCTGCCTGCCCTTCTTGGCATTATCAGGGCCCTCAGATCCACTACCAGCCTTGCCTTTGGATGGGACTACCCGAGGAGAGCCGGAAGCCGCCGTTTGCTTAGCACGGCCACACAGGCGATCCTGTTTGGGAACAGTCAACAAACAGACTCAAGCGGGCCTTGCAAGGTGGCTCATGCCCGTGATCCCAGTGCTTTGGGAGGCTGAGGTGGGAGGGTTTCTAGAGGCCAGGAGTTTCAGACCAGCCTGGACAACATAGCAAGATTCTGTCTCTCTCTCTCTATAAAAATATTAGCCAAGTGTGGTGCTGACCTCTGGTCCCAGCTACTCAGGAAGCTGAGGTGGAAGGATCACTTGAGGCCAGGAGGTAGAGGCTGCAGTGAGCTATGTTTGCACCACTGCACTCCAACCTGGGTAACAGAGCAAGACCCTGTCTCTAAAACAAAAACCAAAAACACCCCAAACTCGAGTGCCTCTCTTTGCCCAGGCAAATATTGGAGCACCCGCTCTGCTCCAGATCCTTTGCAAGGCCCTGGCCACACAGCTGGGTGTGAGGTGTCTTGGTTTGGAAGAAAACCAGCCAGCTTCTTGTAGTTGCCACCAGCAGGATCTATGACCTGGGGCGGGTGGTAGGGAAGGATCTCGGGCAGCCCCGAGACATAGTCTGTGGGCAGGCAGCAGCTGCTTTGCAGTAGCTGTAAGGGCAGCACAGTAGCCTGAACTCCCTCGTGTCCTGAGCAGCTTCCCTGCTCCTCGTCTGACCTGGGCCCTGTCCTGGGGAGCTCCAGTGTAGGGTCTGTGAGGGAGTGTTTCATCATCTTCAGATTTCATCATCTGAAGTGGGTGGGGATGGATGGGAGGAGCTGGCACTGTCTGAGCCGTTTATACTAGTGTTCTCAGTACAGGCATTCCCTCCCAAACCATCATGGCATGCATTTGTTATTTTTTAAAACATGATGACTTAGGCCAGGTACAATGGCTTACACCTGTAATCCCAGCACTTTGGGAGGCCAAGGAAGAAGAAACATGTCACGGCAAGAATTTCAGACCAGCCTGGGCATCATAGCAAGACTCGCCTCTCTACAAAACAGTTACAACAACAGCAACAAAAACCCTTAAAAATTAATGGACATAGTGGTACACGCCTGTAGTCCCAGCTACCAGGGAGACTGCGGCAGGAGGATCACTTGAGCTTGGGAAGTTGAAGCTGCAATGAAGTATGGTCACACCACTGCAATGAGCAACTCTGTGGGCTGAGCATGCTTCCACTGTGTCACTATGCTGGCATTACCCTACCTTTAAAAAAAAAAAAAGAAATAGGATAACTTAAGATCAAGTGAGTGGCTGGGCACGGCTCACGCCTGTAATCCCAGCACTTTGGGAGGCTGAGGCGGGCAGATCACCTCCTCAGGTCAGGAGTTTGAGACCAGCATGACCACCATGGTTAAACCCCCTCTACTAAACAAACACACATTAGCCAGGCGTGGTGGTGCACGCCTGTAATCCCAGCTACTCAGGAGGCTGAGGCAGGAGAATAACTTGAATCCAGGAGGTGGAGGTTGCAGTGAGCCGAGATCGCGCCGTTGCACTCCAGCCTGGGCCACAGAGCAAGACCCCGTCTCAAAAAAAAAAAAAAACAAAGACCCAATGAATGACTTGAACATAATCATTGTAGGGAGCAAAACCCTCATGTTCAAAACAAAACAAAACAAAAACCTTTTTTTTGTAGAAATTAGGTTTCCAGAAAAGTTACAAAAATAGTTGTTTCCGTATATCCCTCATCTGGCTGCTTCTGAATCAACATCTTTCATAACCATGGTGCAGTTGTCAGAACCAGAAAATTACCACTGCTACAATACTCTTTTTTTTTCTTGATTTTTCACTAGTTTCCCCCCACTGTCCTCTGTGTGTCTCAGGATCCAATCCAGGGTCCCCCTTTGCTTCCAGTTCTCATCTGCCCTACCCTCGTCTGGGTTGGAACAGTTTGTCAGTCTCTCTTTATCTTTCATAACCTCCTTCCTTTCAAAGAGGTGCTTTGTTGAATGTTCCTTAATTTGAGTTTGTCTTAGGTTTTCCCACGTTTGGACAAAAGATAATGCCCTTTATCATTTATTTCTTTTTTAACAGAGTCTCCAGCCCAGGCTGGAGTACAGTGGCAAGATCGTAGCTCACTGCAGCCTTGAACTCCCAGGCTCAAGGGATCCTCCTGCCTCAGCCTGCCTCCCAAGCAGCTGGGACCACAGGTGCATGCCACGACACCTGGCTAGTTATTTTTTAGAGATAGGGTCTTGATTGTTGCCCAGGATAGAGAATTCATTTTTGACATTAAATCCCCCCAAAATGGTGTTGTGTTCCTCCCAGAGCATCCTCTCATGGGGTTTATGATACTGACTTGTCTGTTACTGGTGATCGTTTGTTAAAGTGGTTTCTGCCAGGTTTCTCTGCAGAGGTGCTATGAGAGCCTGCCTTTGTGTGTGTGTGTGTGTGTGTGTGTGTGTGAGATGGTGTGTGATGGTGTCTCGCCCTGTCGTCCAGGCTGAAGTGCAATGGCGTGATCTTGGCTCCCTGCAACCTCTGCCTCCCAGGTTCGATTCTCCTGCCTCGGCCTCCTGAGTAGCCAGGACTACAGTTGTGTGCCACCACGCCCAGCTAATTTTTTATATTTTTAGTATAGATGGGGTTTCACCGTGTTAGCCAGGATAGTTTCGATCTTCTGACCTCGTGATCCGCCCTCCTCGGCCTCCCAAAGTGCTGGGATTACAGGCGTGAGCCACCGCACCCAGCCTGAAAGTCTGCAGTTTGATGACAGTAGTGAGTGCAAAATGTCTTTTTTCTCTTTTTATTTTCTTTATTCACAACAGGAATGAAATGATTGTTTTCAGAGTCTTCCTTTTTTTTTTTTTTTTTTTTTTAGACAGGGTCGCACGATGTTGCGCAGGCTGGAGTGCAGTGATGTGATCATGGGTCACTGCAGCCTTGACCTCCTAGGCTCAAGCCATCCTTCTGCCTCAGCCTTCCAAGTAGGTGCGCACCATCGCATGTGGCTCATTTTAAAAATTTTTTGTGGAAATGGAGTCTCACTATGTTGCCCAGGCTGGTCTCAAACTTCTGTCTTCAAGTGATCCTCCCACCTCATCCTCCCAAAGTGCTGGGAGTACAGGTATGAGCCACCACACCCCTTCTGAGTCTCTGAATTGCCCAGGAACAGAGGCAGCCAAGGAACATGAAAGTGAGAAGGTGCCCCAGTGGCCCCCCTTGGCCATGATGCAGTGTTTCTCTCGCTCTCATTTCTGATAAGTCAGCTCTGCTCTGTTTTCTCCCCCAGTGCCTCCTTCCCCAGCGGTCCCTCGAGCAGCCCGGGGAGCGTCCCTGCCACCGTGCCCGTGCAGATGCTAAAGCCCAGCAGAGTCCAGCAGGCGCTCGCAGGTAGGTGCCTGCTCTCGGGCTGCACAGCAGCGTGTGCCCCGAGGGACCCGGTGGGGAGGAAATTGTGGTGCGGGGCCTTGTCACCCTCTGGATCCTCAGGGAGAGCCAAAGGGGCTCCTTGGGGGAGCAGTCCCTCTTTCTGGTGTTGGTGTCACCCCAGAGTGAGCCCAGGCATCCCTCCTTTGGCTCTCTGGGGATGTGGGGTCTGATGACCGTGGGTGCCCAGGTGCAGACCTTTTCACAACCTTTAAAATTTTTGCATCAAATTGCATTCTATTTATTTATTTATGAGACGGAGTCTCGCTCTGTTGCTCAGGCTGGAGTGCAATGGCGTGATCTCGGCTCACTGCAACCTCTGCCTCTTGGATTCAAGCGATTCTTCCGCCTCAACCCCCCGAGTAGCTGGGATTACAGGTGCCCAACACCATGCCCGGCTAATTTTTTGTATTTTTAGTAGAGATGGGGTTTCACTATGTTGGCCAGGCTAGTCTCGAACTCCTGATCTTGTGATCCACCCTCCTTGGCCTCCCAAAGTGCTGCAATTACAGGGGTAAGCCACCTCGCCTAGCCTGAATTGCATTTTATACACACACAAAGTTTTTTTTTTTGAGACAGAGTTTCTATCTGTTGTCAGGCACCAGGCTGGAGTGCAGTGGCTTAATCTCAGCTCACTGCAACCTCCGCCTTCTGGGTTCAAGCAATTCTTCTGCCTCAGACTCCCGAGTAGCTAGGACTACAGGCGCGTGCCACCACGCCCAGCTCATTTTTGTATTTTTTAGTAGAGATGGGATTTCAACATGTTGGCCAGTATGGTCTCGATATCTTGACCTTGTGATCCACCCACCTCGGCCTCCCAGAGTGCTGGGATTACAGGCGTGAGCCACCTCACCCGGCCTGCATCGTATTTAAAGAGTCACTTTTCTGTCCTGAAATGCTTGAAACATTTCATTCATAGACCTATTTCTGCTGTAGTTACTCTTATCTTGAATAAGAAGTACCTTTTGGGTCCAACCAGATCTTTGCTGTACTAACTATATATCTTACATCTTGGAACTGTTTTGGGTTTTAATTTGTTTCATTTCATTTTTTGAGACAGGGTCTCCCTCTGTTGTCCAGGCTGGAGTGCAATGGCACTAACTCAGCTCACTAAAGTCTTGAACTCCTGGGCTCAAGCAATCCTCCCACCTTAAAGATCCTTAAAAATACCTACAGCTGGCCCCCATGCCTATTCTATTTTAGCAGCCTGGCTATCAGGGATTTTAGAAGCTCCACAGGTGGCAGGGTTTTTTTTCTTTTCTTTTTTTTCTTTCTTTTTTTTTTTTGAGATGGCATCATGCTGTGTGACCCAGGCTGGAGTGCAGTGGCAGAATCTCAGCTCACTGCAACCTCTGCCTCCCAGGTTCAACCAATTCTCCCACCTCAGCCTCCAGAGTAACTGGGATTACAGGTGCACGTCACCATACCTGGCTAAGTTTTGTATTTTTAGTGGAGATGGGGTTTCGACATGTTGGCCAGGCTGGTCTTGGACTCCTGACCTCAAGTGATCTGCCCACCTCAGCCTCCCAAAGTGCTGGGATTAACAGGCATGAGCCACTGTGCCTGGCCATTTTTTTTTTTCTTGTTTGAAGAGACAAGTTCTTGCTCTGTTCCCCAGGCTGGAGTGCAGTGGTACAGTCATAGCTCACTGCAGCCTCCAACCCCTGGGCTGAAGCAATCCTCCTGCCTTAGCCTGCGAGTAGCTGGGATTACAGGCACACACCACCATGCCCTGCTAGTTTTTAATTTTTTGTAGAGACGAGATCTCACTATGTTGCCTAGGCCGGTCTTCAGCTCCCAGGCTCAGGTTGTCTTCCTGCCTCAGCCTCCTAAAGTGCTGGGATTCCAGGCGTGAGCTGCCGTGCCCAGCTGGGGTTATTTTCTAACTTCTGGAAAGTGTGAGGTATGTAAGGAGGTAGATGGCGCCGATGGCGCTCATGGGGTGATGTAGCGGAATTCAGTCATGAGTTGGTGTTTTAGGTGAGTCACTGTCGTAGTGCAGGTTGGCTGAGAGGAGACAGGCCTGGAGGCAGGGAGGCCGGTGCAGAGCTTGACCTTAGACCTGGGGGCACCAGCCAAGTCCTGACCAGCTTTGAGGCAGTGGAATGGAGGGGAGGTTTAGCTTTAAACATGCAGAGGCGGGAGCCCTCTGGTGGAGGGAGGGTGTTGAAGGGGGATGGAGGTAGCCTGAGGCCTGCTGGGGTGCAGCCAGCTGGCCATAACTGAGGAGGAGCCTGGGGCTTGGTGTGTGTGTGAATTCATTTCATCCCTAAATTGCTAAGGTGGGGGTTTTTGTTTCCACTTCCATTTGAGGAAACTGAGGCTCGGAGAATTTAAAAATTCTCTGCCAGCCCTTGGCAGAGCTGAGAGACCGCCTGGGCCTTCTTGCCTATGACAGTTCTTTGCTGCTGAGTCTGGGGGGGAGGTTTGGAGGGGGCAATGGCTGGGGAGGGGCCAGTGGAGCTGTTCCGGAGCAGTTCGGCCGTGGGCCTCAGAAGAGCAGTCTGGGGTGGAATGGGGTGCCCTTGGCCCCACATGGGAGTGTGTGCACTGCAGAGACCGCAGGCAGGACTCTGGGAAGAAGAGCCTGAAGAGCAAATGGAAGGAGCAGCCAGAGAGGTGGGGGCAGGAGGGAGGGGAGCTGGGGTGGGGAGGGGAGACAGAATGAGCCGGACACACTGGCAGGAAGTTCCCTCACCACTGAAGGCACCGTGTGGCGCTGTAGGGAAGTCACACTGTACCGTGTGTGCGCATGCTTGTGTGCGGCCGTGGTGGCATTTGAGACAGGTTGTGGGTAAACAGACAGGGCCCCCACACGGTTCCTCACAGCCCAGCTCCTTCCAGCGCTGGGGCTCTCTCGAGCCTTTGTGGCCAGACCTGACAGTGAGTGACCTCTGAGGCCGTGAAACCGATGTCACCAGGGCCTTTCTAATGACACAGAGTGCCCTGGGTGTGGATTTTGCACCTGCCCCTTCCCCTGCTCCAGAGGCTGAAGGTCTTATCCAGGCTATGTCCCGAATTGTCCTTCCTTTTCTCCATCCCCGTGGCTCTCAGAGCCATCCTGGAGCAAAGCAGTCCATTTTACTGGTGGGGGAAAAAGCCTGCAGATTCAGGGACCTGGTCCAGGCTAGGAAATAGGAGAGCGTGGAGGCCGTGTGGACTGCTGCCTCCCCAAGTTCAAGGCTCAGTGTTGGTACCTGGTGGGGGAGTGTTGTCTAGGGGACCAGGGAATGAGAGGTGCCTGGCCAGCCCCTCCCCGCCACACTGGAGCCAGGGCTGGAGAGCAGAGTGTCCTGTCATGCTGGTGTGCTTGTGGGTTGAGGAATTATACCATGCCCAGCTGCAGAGAGATGAGCCTTTGCACACAGGGTTTTGCAGGGAGGTTTACAACCAGGAGGCCACGCTGTGGAAGGACTGGGTGCTGGAGGCACTGCTTCCAGGTGACAGTGCCTCTAGGTGACAGCTCCCCTGGCTGTGGCATAGCCCTGCCCCTCCTTTATCGGGTGTGGGCAGGGGCTGTGAGGCTGGGGCCGGAGTCCCCGCCCCCCACCTGGTCACAGCAGCGGTCGGTCCATAGCTCACACTGCTGCCCTGGGCAGGGGTGGGTGTCAGCAGCCTGCCCAGGAATGCACAGCTGGTGAGAGCTGACACTGGGCTCGAACCCAGGCTGGGGAGGTCAGAGCGCACAGAGGAGAGGCTTGGCTCTGAGCCCTGGCCCTTGGTATTAGAAGGAGGGGTGTCTGCAAATTGGAAGTGAGAGTCTGTGCGTGGGGGCTTCACTCTTTGGGGCTCTGACAGCGGGAATCCTCCCAGACAGGTGGAGAGAAAGATGCCCTCTGAGTTATTCAGGTGATTTAGGGGCTGTCAGGGGTTTGGGGGGGCTGTCCCAAGCCGCGTCCTCTCCAGGCTTCTGGGTTGAAACATATGTTTGTTACTTGAATTCAGGGGAGTGGGTCCTGTGTTGAAAAGGATACTCGTGTCGCTCATGTGGCCTCCTGGGGGCTGGTGGTGGCCCAGGGATGTCTCATCCTCAGCAAACAGAGGGCTGTGGCCTCCCAGGGACCAAGCGCTGCCCTGGGCGCTGGAGATGCAGCTGCAGGCGGGTCCCAACCTCATGGAACTCCTGCTGAGGGAAGACCATCTATAGAAACAGAGCGAAAAGCAGGAGTCCAGCAGGGCAGGGGTGGGAGACTTGAAGGGACAGAGCCCTGTTGGGCGGTGTTCCGGGAAGGCCAGCCTACTGAGGCAGAGCTGCCAGAGAGTGCTGGGTGGGAAGACGAGTTCTGGTCTCTGGTCCTCCCAGAGGCACTAGGTTCTCTTGAGGAAAACTGTGCCTGTCCCTGTCCTCTCCCATCTCTCTGCCGCCCGTGCCTGCTTGTCCTCTCCACCCGACATTTAGTTCCCACAGGAGCCACATTTGAGCCTGGGAACCACCTCAGGATGGGCGCATTGCCCTCCCAGCCTTGAACCTCCGTCTTCTGATGCGTGCTTTAGTGTCTCTTGCTGAGTGGCCACTGCAGCTCGCCCTGCCTGCCTTGGCTATGCTGCCCAGGCTGGTGGCTGGCCTCTGCTTCTGTCCCTCGCCAGGCACATGTGCAAGGTTGAGAAGCTTTGTTCTTCTAGTGGGGGCACAGTGGCCCCTCACCCTTGAGTCACGGTCTGTTCCTGTATGGGGAGTGGGGTCCAGGAGGGCTGGAGTCTCTACCAACTCCCACGGGCACCCGGCTGTGCCCAGCCCCTCAGCCAGGTCTGCAGGCCTCAGAAGCCACCCTTAAGGGATGGCTGAGGAGCTCGGGTTTCCCCTTTCTCCGGCGAGGAGGTGCTTCTAAGCCTGATTGATGACAGGGAGGACCGCGGGGATGGCACTGGGGAGAATGCGATAGGCTGAGGGTGTGGCGGGAACAGGGTCGTCCAGCAGAACGTGCCGTGTCCCTGGAAGCGCTGGGTCGTCAGGGAGTACAAAGGAGGCCGTGCTGGAGGAGGGTCCCCCAGGACTAGTGTGGGGCTCCCTGCAGGCGTCGGGCAGTGGTGAGCTCTGGAAAGAGTGGCCGGTTTGTCTTAGCATAGCTGCCGGCTGCAGGCCCACCCTCGCCCAAGGGTGCCAGAGCCACAGCCTGGGGCTTTGCTGCAGCCCAGCCCTCACAGGATGGGGACTCCGCAGTGTGGGAGCAGGCCTGGGGGCCACGTTCCTGCCTGCTCACCCCAGCACTGTCACTGAAGGCTATGGCACCTAGATCAGCCAGGAGGGGCATGGAGGCTGGAGGCCTAGTGACCCAGAGCCAGGAGGGCTGGGGGCTCCTGGGGAAGCTGAGCCTTGGAGCCAGTCCCGCTCAGGAGACCCCATTCCCTGGGTGGCTTCCTAGAGTGGCGTCCTCTGCCCTCTGCTCTTGTGAAGTCACTGGCCCTGCCCACACTTGGAGGGCATGGGCTGGTCTATTGCTTGTATAGAAACCTGTGAGCCCTGGAGCCAGGGCTGCCATGAGCCAGGCGGCCCCACCCCTCTGATTCCTGACCCGGGTAGTCCTGGCAGCCCCCAGAGGCCACATTCCCCAGGGAGACGTGTGAGTCCCTATGGCCGTTGATGGTGTCATGTCCTTGGTCTGAGCAGTGTTTGTTGGCATCACATGCCGAATGAGTCTTCTAATGTCTCTCCCTCTCCGCGTGTCTGATCTCGCACCCGTGCAGGCATGACGAGTGTTCTGATGTCAGCCATTGGACTCCCTGTGTGTCTTAGCCGCGCACCCCAGCCCGCCAGCCCTCCCGCCTCCCGTCTGGCCTCTAAAAGTCACAGCTCAGTTAAGAGATTGCGGAAAATGTCCGTGAAAGGTAGTTCTTGTTCCCAAATGCTCGCTGGCCTTTGCTAAGCCTCCTCCCAGCCTCGCTGCCTCTGACTCTCCTGCACAGACGCTCTTCCTTCTCTCTGCTCCCTGTCTCCTAGGGGGGACGGGCTCAGTGGCCCTTCTCCCTGCCCCCACTCGGCAGCAGAGGCGGCCCCTGGGAGCTGACTTTCCGCCGCAGCCCCAGAGTTCAGCTCCTCTTCTCCAGTTACAACTGGCACGAGAGGGGCTTGTTCTTGAGGACTTTGTGATTTTTGTAAGCACTAAGGTGTGGGTGAGAAGGAGGGCCTGGCTCAGGGTGCGGGGACAACCATCGCTTCCACCAGGGACAGTGTGTGTCTCAGGAAAGGTCCCCAGACAGTGGCCAGGTCTGCTGCCTTGGCCCAGCCCTGCGCGGCCAACATGACTGCTTGAGAGGGCCTCGGTGACCCTGCCCTGCCTGCTGCATGGCCCAGGAGGAGGGGCTTTAGGACCATAGCAGGTGCCAGACGTTATAGCAAGACCTGCTCGGAGCAGCCTGTTTGGCAAGTTCTGAACCTTTCCCAGGCGGTGCTGGGCCAGGGAAGTATGGACTGCGGCCAGCCCAGATGCTCTTGAGTTGGCGTGGTGGTGGGCAAGGACGGTGGCCGTGTGTACGGTGGCCCTGCCGGCCGTCAGCGGCTGTGTGATCTCAGCAGGTCCTCCTGGAGCCTCCGCTTAGCAGAGGGGCTTGGCAGGGACTCTTAAAGCGCCTGGCATGCAGCGAGGGGGTGAGCTCAGGGAGGGGTAGGCCTCGAGCTCTTGCCCCCAGCCCAGGGCTCTGCACGCCCTGCCTTTCCCCTGCCCTGGAGGAGGAGCCAGACTGGTGGGCAGGCTGGGCTGGCAGCCTTCTGTGGCACTCGGGTTTACCTGGGAAGGACACCCTTTTGGCAGGTCACCTGGCTGGCCCTTTTTGAGAGTCATGGCTAATGGAAAGGTCCCTTCTGTTCTGATAGGCTGCAAGGGCTGGGGGGGCGGGGGGGGGTAGGATGCTGTGCCCGGTCTCACCCACGGTGGGGGGGGTAGGATGCTGTGCCCGATCTCACCCAGGCTGGGCAGAGGTGAGGCCCAGGCTCACCCGGAGATCGCTCTGGAGTCCACAGGCTTTTCCAAAAGAAAAGGCACCCCTCAGCCTTATTAGGAGATTCCAGGCACACGGACAGCCACCCTGAGCTGGGGGCCATCAGTCTAGTCTGGCTTTCTCACCACAGTGACTGGAGTGTGGGTCCAGGCAGTCTGTATGGGTGGGTGTGGAGGTGTGGGTGTGTGTGTGTGTGGGTGTGTGTGGGTGTAGATGTGGGTGTGTGTGATGGTGTCTGGGTATGTGTGGAGGTGGGTGTGGGTGGAGGTGTGGGGTGTGTGTGGGGTGTGGAGGTGTGGGGTTTGTGGGTGTGTGGAGGTGAGGTGTTGTGGGTGTTGGTGAAGGTGTGGGGTATGTGGAGGTATGGGGGTATGGGGGGGTGTGTGGGTTTGGGTGATGGGGGTGTGTGTGGGGTACGTGGAAGTGGGGCGGTGTGGGTGTGGGTGGAGGTGTGGGTGTGGGTAGAGGTGTGGGTGTGGGTAGAGGTGTGGGTGTGGGTGGAAGTGTGAGGTGTGTGGGGTGTGGGTGTGTGTGTGTTGGTGTGGGTGTTTTTTTTGTTTGTGGGTGTGGGTTTCTTTTGTTTGTGGGTGTGGTGGGGGGGGTTGGGGGGTGTGGGGTGTGGGTGGAGGTGTGGGG